>OMLF01033790.1:1861-18085 GCA_900302615.1 Holocentrus rufus
GGGGGGGGGGGTCCTCTGAGGACGAGTACTCTACTTCTGATTGACCTTCACTGCCTGGGGATGAGCTCATCATCTGGAAAAAACAAGTGCAGGTAAAGTAGATTGCGAGTCCATTGTTTTGCTCGGAGCCGGTGCACCAGCCAGAGAAATGATGGCCTTTGTCCAGCCCCAAAGGCCAATAATAAAGTGAAGATACGCTACCCTGTGAGGTTGGCAACCAATCACGCAGCTGAGACCACTTCCTCTCCCCTCAGCCAAGCAACCAATCACAGGGCTAGCCTGCCTTTCCCCTAGTCTGGGGTAAATCGCTCACAGCAGTGTCCTCCGTTTATGAAATATCTGCAGCAGTTCATCTGTGCTGGATTTTTAAATTGATTTTTGGATGTGTTCAACAAGTGGTAGCAACAAGACGCCATCCTGCTTCTTCTGATATGAACGAAACATAAGCCAAAGTTAAAAGCCAAGTCGTCTGCAGCCCATTAGGTAAACGCCAGAAACTTAAGCCAAATCAAATGCTGCATGAGCATCTTATGGTAATAACCTGCAGAAAATCCTGACAGTCAAAAGCAACGATTTGGAAGCGCTCAAAACATTTGCACTTATTTGAAGTTGCCGTAGCGTTTAAACAGCAGTGATCATAAAACGACTTATGTGATGAAACTCTTTCATTTTGCTTGTTTGAAATGAATTCCCTACAACTGCCTACAGGAGTCAGAGATCCCAAATTGTCCAACAAAGCTTATATCTACTGTCTGTCCCATATGGCATGAATGCAGCAAAGGCCAGAGCAAAGAAAACAGTGGCTCTCTCTTTTGGCCAATCAGATGACAGGGTCTGACCTCTCCCACAAACTGCCAGCCAATGGCGCTGCGCCGCATCCAGACAGCTTCACATGTGGCGTCTGTTTGGCCGTCGGGCTTTCACCTGATTTTGGAATAAACAGATGTTCATCCAGACCTCTGCTTCCAAATGCTGAGCGCGGGCCAGAGCAGGGAGACCCGCGAGAGGTCATCCAACTGGACGAGACGGAGAGCACGGGCCAAACACACACACACACACACAAGAAAATGCACACTACAGTGTATAGTCTGTTCACCACAAAAAAGGGCTGATGCAATGCTTTGTACAAAAGTATTTAAGACTGGTGTAATTTCAGGTTTTTCTTTTTGCCATTCATTTCCATGACAACAGATGGGAGAGGACATTCTCTTTTATGTCGGTACAAGTCAAATGTGTAACCTCCAATCCTCTCCAGGTCAATGTACATCAAAGAACAGCAATGGCAGCCTGTGGTACTAGCACAACGCACCACAGTCAGTCCTTTGTCAGCAGGTTTACAGGTGTAGCGACAAGAGAATCCCACTTTTACAGTAAGTGTATGTTGAAGTGCTGCTGCAGTTGGTCGCTCCCTAAGAAGAACTGCTTTGAAAACCCAGAAGCCACAAGGAATGGTCTGAATTTTGTGTTACAATATATTAATTTGGTTCTACTGCAAAATAGTCCTAATGTAGGATATGTGCAGGATAAATACAGGAAAATTGATTTCTGCACTGGCTCTTACTGTACTGTATGTTTGTGCTGCATCTACTCGAGGTGAAATTAAAGAGAAACTGTGTACTGTTGATGTAAATTGTGAGTGATGCAGGAAATAGCAGCACTTAGACTCAGATCACATGGAGTTCCCATCCGCTCCGCCGCTCTGTTGCTCCTTTCCTCGGTTCTCTCTCAATGCAAAGTGATCACCGACACAAAGCACGCTGATCACTACAGCAGCAATGCCTGTGATGTGCACATATACATGCCGTATGATTATAAAGAATGCATAACCGCCTGCATTATTGAACAGACAAATCAAACATTCATGGATATCATTTAAGAAAAAGCTTGGCGGTGGCACAGTTCCATCCATTACTAGACCTGTGGCTGTGTGGTTGGATATTTATGGTAGCTGAGTAAATGGTTGTTTATTGGTTCAGCCCATGGGTCTTTTGCTGCTTTTGAATAGATGAGGATTACCTCATGAATGTGTCGCAATATATGGGTCAATCTTTGCTTTAATATCACCTGGAACAGAAATATACTTTCAGTGGACTTAATGTGTTAATTCTTGAAATCTTTATGTTTATAATAATGGTATCTTTCGTGCTAAGATGTCATTGCTGTGTTTCTGCACTGCACTTCCCAGATGACCACCTGTCAATCAAGCAGTATGGGCAGGACTGTGACATCTTCCTCCTTGGATTTTCTGCGGCAAAACGCATCACTTCCTGTGAGCCAGGAAATTTTTTTTGCGGGGGAAGGCCTAGCAGACACCCGGTGTTAACTACAGCAAGTTTTCATTAACTTGCTGTAGGTTCAATCACTATTGTGTTTTATTAATCAAAATTAAGAAAGGACATTTCGCTTATTTATATAAAAATGTAGTAGATTATTAGTTTAACATATTTGCCACATTTAGATGGCAAAACTATATTGTAATTTACACATAATTAGGGAAATGTCACTTCAGTTGTGCCAAATCTGGTGTCTCTATTGAAATAAACAAAGTGGAGCTCAGTGACGTTGCTATTGATGATGAGGATTTTAATTCAAAATCAGCCCAGGCCTGGCGATAACGGACTTACTTGATGTCGCTCTCCTGAACCCGCTCCTCATCCAGATCTTCGATGAACTTCTCCCCCTTCATCCAGTAGATGAGCGGACTGACATCCCCGCTGTACCCAAAGAACGCTCGGCACGTCAGGTTGACAGGGTTTCCTGGTGGGAAGACGGGGGAAACAAGATGTGAGTCAAAAGCAGGTGATGGGCCCAGAAGTCTGCTGGGAATAGACCATAAAGTTGTTGAGCGGATTGTTAGCGCTGCTCGCTGCCATTTCCAGAAATACCCAGATATCCAAATATACGCTATATTTACTTTTCAACATGTGTCCAAAGTCTGTGTTTTGCAGAGAACATATTGTGCTATTTTGTCATAGTATGTGTTCAAATGCACGAACAGCAACACATGCTAAAACAAAATATAAGAGAACTGAAATCCTGTTTACTTTTTGCTCATGCTTGTCATAATCCTTCAGCATGAATCAACACCAACACCTACAGTAAGACTGCAGATTTTGCTACCATCTCCTTGCTCAGGTCTTCTATTCGGCATGATTGTCAGCACCGCTTCCCTCAAGCAAATGAAGCTACCAAGCTTGCAGGCATTGTTCCTTGTCTACAAAGTCCAGACAGAGTTATCTTGTGGAAAAAAAAAAAGTTGCAAGCAATCACTCCAGTAAGTCTGATTCACTCCGGCAGAGTCAAGCTTGCAGCATGGTGGTTTTTATGGTCTTACAAAAAGGCACAAACATAAAAACAAGCAAAAATAAAACCAAACTCCCTCTACTATTCGTTCCCCAGATTATTGCTGCACCATCTCTGCGGCATTCATTAGACCAGGGGTGTGAGTTCGAACTTGTGTTTACTCGCCCTGTACAGGTAGCGGCTCCAGAATATGGCCCAAACAGCTGAACGAGAGGGGCGAAAAAAAAAAAATCAATAAATCTGTACATGCACTTTTTCTCCTCGGGTGGTGGATGCAGGAGGCAATGTAGGTGTGTGAGACATCGAGGAATGTCTGGCAGTATTTGATGCTACATCAAGCACTGGCCCTGAGCACCGAGAACTCACCTGCACATTCCTTCACTGAAGTTGTCCACTTTCAAAGCTCCACGCTTTGAGGTAAATTTTTTATCCTTACAAAACAAAACAAAACAAAACAAAAAAAACCCTTCCACAACAGCCTCTCAAACTCCATCAATTCCATTCTCTTCCTTAACTGTTTCTTCCTCCCCTTGAGGTGTCATCTTAAACCGTCCCAGACCCTTTAAAATTCCCTCACGGCCTCTTAAACTTTGCAACACTCTCTTGAACCCTCCTCAACGGCAACTTGTCAACGTTACCGCGCCTTCATAAAAGCTCTCACTCTCTTCAAGACTTCCCTCCCCTGCCAAACCTTTTCTTTCTTTTAGACTTCAATCAGAGCAAAACGTGAAGTGCATCTAAAAGACAAGAAAAAAAAGAAAAAAAACACACACATAGCATGTTTAAGGAGAGCAAGCTGGGTATTTGCACTTGTAATCAATTCACACACTGCAAAATATCTCCATCTTGGAAAAAAGTGAAAAATTCTGCCAGTGGGATGAGATAATTCCACTTGTTTCCATTGTTAATCAACTTGTTTTATGAATTTTCTTGAATCAACTGTCATTTTCTTGACATTAGTCGGCTGATCTGCCTTGTTTCAACATATTTATACTTCCCAGAAAAAATCCTGACCAACCTACCTTGTGTACAGAAAAAAGATTTCAAGACTGAATTTAAGTCTAAACCAGATGAGTGCATTCAGTAGAACACAGATCTCTGCCGGGTGTGTGTGGGGACACAGTGTCTATATCAAGTAGATTGTTGTTATTGCTTTGTGCCACAACTGGTTGTAAAGAGAGTGAGAGGGGTCGCAGTACGGAGAGCGAGCATCGATGGTTGAGCAAGTTCAAGTTGATATCAAAAGTTAACTCTAGTTACGCTATAAGGAACTTTTCCACTTTCTCTGCTTTCAATTACCAGAGTTAGAGACCACTCAGACTTTATTTTTCTGTTTTGTACTTTTGTTGTCTTCCTTCATTCTTTTTAACAGGCCTGTTTAGGTTATCCCAAGTTTTCTTGTCGTTTGAAATACATATGTTGAAAATGTTAGAAACCAATATTTAATATTGAAATGAAACCTTCTGTTTTACCCTATTTTGTCTTATTTGCAAAATGGAAAAATAAATAAATAAAAACAACTAATTTTCTATGTATAGTATTATGCATTATATGTAATTGCTGTTGTTTAATGTTTTCTGACTTCTCTTTATTGTTAGCGGAATATTCATATTCAGCAGCAAGGTTTACTGTATGTAAACTTAAATATTCTGCATTTTGGGTACATTTTCACAGCAATTATATTTAGCACTCAATTTACAAAATGTGCACTGTGTAGACATTCACGTTATTGCAGTGTACTTATTTTTTTATTTTTTTTAATTAAATGACATTGATATCTAAAACTCAGACCTATATAAACTATATTATTTATCTATACCTTGCCTGAAAAACACATTATTTCAAGGCAACACACATTAAAGTTTTTCCCTGTTTATGACATAATTCAGGATTGGAACCCTTGAACCATTAGAATCTTAGATTTCTTTATGACATGGTAACATTCTAAAGAAGCATGTTAACACAGGAGAGACAGACAGAGAGTCATTTGCTGTTCAGAACCTGACCTGAAATAGTCCCTCGGCATTTTAAAATATTTCCTTTTCGAATTAGCTTTCTGAAAATCTGTTAAGTGTCTTGAGAAATTTATTTTTCACTCGTCAAGACTCCTCCCACTAAGTGCTGTGGTGATCCAAGAGCCATGGCAGCTCTTAGAGGGAAGGAAAACCATTTCTGGATTGAGGTAGGAACATTTGTTTCACTAAAAAAAAAGCAAAAAAACAAAAACGAAATCGTGAACAGTGGCTTCACTGAGCCAATAACCAAACCTTTCTCTGCAGAAACAACGTGTCAAGAACCTCTTGGCCACGAAGGGCGAGCTTCTGCCTCACCAACAAATGAAAGAGCTTGGAAAATGGCTCAGGGAAGAGACTTCTTTTGTCAGGAAGTAAGTTTTTTTTCATGGAAGATAAAGTAGGAAGAGACTGTAGATTTTATAGACTATAAAATATGCTAAATATGAAACAAGTGACACATTTCATTTTCCTTTGGAGGTGTATCGGAATGACTGACAGTTCATTGTTGGACACCCTTCAACCACTTGAAATGGTAAGCACAGCAAACAATCTAAAACTGGTGTACTATCTTCAGATATTTCTTATCAACGAAAAGAGAGTGAATGTTAAACTCTGTGTTTGACACAGCAATGGTACAAAGAAAGACTTTCAAGGCTCTCAAAAATTTCTGAGGAGCTTCATATGGAGATTGAGGAGGAACATTTCAAGCTCTTCTTTGATTTAGAGGTATAACATTTTTTTCCAAATTTTCTAAATATTACATTTAATTTAGATAATGATGACATACTTGTTGTAAAACTTATCCATTTATTAAATCCGTTTTTCCTTACTTAAAGACAACCGCTGACACTATGAGGCCGAAGTCAGCAGAGATCACAGTGTTCCCCAGAGAGCTGGTGGTACAGAGATCTTGCCTGATGGCAGTTCTTCAGAAGGTCTTTCAATTCCTCATCCCATGCCAGTCAGACAGAAGAGACCTGGGGTTTGATGCTCGATATCTGATGAAAAGTCTTTTGACCCTTCTTGGTCACTGCCCATGGGTTGAGATTACTGCCCAGAACAAAAAAGGCAATGGATTGTCCAATGGCAAAGATGTGTCACTGATTGTTGACAAAATACTGACGCAACTACATGGTGCCCTGTGTGAGAGATTTCTGGAACATGTGGATCTTGACGTGTTCAAGAAAGTCGTTGTGACCATAACAGCCACAGAGATTTCGGGATATCTTCTGGATGAATATCTCAACAAACTGAAGGCGGTCCAGGAAGACCAAAGAAGATTGAGTGCTTCTTCTCCAAAGGCCACTAAGCCAATGCAGATGTCAGCAGAGGCTCCCGTAAATCCGACCAATGCTGCATCTGATCACTCTACCTCGACAAATGCAGAGGACGGTGGAGAGGAGGATGTCTTTTCAGCTGCACTGTATGAGAACCCAACACAGATTGGTGACACCCTTTCCTTGATGGCGGCCACAGCAACAGCAGAGGCTACTGAAAAGCCTCTGAGCTGTGCTCCTGTGGCTATTGCTGCAGCTCAGGCTGAAGCTGCAGTGGAGGACGACATTTTGGGATATTTTCTGGATGAATATCTCAACAAACTGAAGGCGGTCCACGAAGACCAAAGAAGATTGACTGCTTCTTCTCCAAAGGCCACTAAGCCAATGCAGATGTCAGCAGAGGCTCCTGTAAATCCGACCAATGCTGCATCTGATCACTCTACCTCAACAAATGCAGAGGACGGTGGAGAGGAGGATGTCTTTTCAGCTGCACTGTATGAAAACCCAACACAGACTGGTGACACCCTTTCCATGACCATGGCCACAGCAACACCAGAGGCGACTGAAAAGCCTCTGAGCTGTGCTCCTGTGCCTACTCCTGCAGCTCAGGCTGAAGCTGCAGTGGAGGATGATATGTCCTCAAAACTGACTGCACAGGACTTAGAGATTGCCGCTAAGATAGATGTCGAAACAGAGGACGAGACGGCTGCACAGCTTCCCACCTCTGCCTCCTTGGGGACACTTCTGATGACAGCGGATTCAAATGAGGACTCAATCGGTTTGACTGGCAAATTCGACACGCTGGCGTCGCAGGTTGCTACTGAGCCCTCAACCGCAGATTTCCAGGAAGCCTCCGCAAGACCTGTGAGCCCTGCTTGCGTACACGCAACTCCAAATGAGAAGTCCTTGTCCTCTAAACTGAGCGGTCTGAATATAGAGGTTGCCACAAAGCAGCCATTGACCATTGACATAAAAGAAGAAGAAAAATGGTGCGAGACAGCTACAGACATAACTGATGCACATGCCGTAAAAGCCGAGCAGGATCAGATCGGACCACACCCTCCCTTCACTGCACCAGTGGACGATCTTGACGCTACACCGGCTTCAAATCAGGCTAACCTTGGTGACGCCATAGAAACTTCTATTACAGAGGAGTCTAGAGCCCCTGGAGCTGTTGCCACACTTGGTGAGTTACAAACATTGTTGATATGAATTAAACACGAATCATCTGATATATTTTCAAACAGATAAAAAATGCAAAAGTGCAGTTCAGCAGGAGAGAAGAACAATGATGAGCAATAAAGAAGAACAAAGATCTTATATGTGAAGAGAAGAAATGGAAAAAACAAAACAAATAATGTATATCACTGCTATTATCCTGTTCTTTCTTTTTCCAATACAGATGGAACCAAGCCTAAGAAGAAGAAGGGAAAAGTGTACAGATTTCTCCGGCGTCTCCGGAAGGCAGTTACAGGCTGGTTTAAAACCTAAAAGGACCTTGAGGATTCCTGAGTATGCCATGATTATCTGGCCAAAAAAATAAAGCATAAGTCAAAAGCATATGCAACTGTAAATTCCCTTTCTTCTTTTTACAAAGCTTTTGCTGCTCTTACTGAACAGGATCATGATATGGTGCTAATCAGCT
The DNA here is from genome assembly GCA_900302615.1 of Holocentrus rufus. Classification (NCBI taxonomy): domain Eukaryota; kingdom Metazoa; phylum Chordata; class Actinopteri; order Holocentriformes; family Holocentridae; genus Holocentrus; species Holocentrus rufus. Next base: position 10,102 of record OMLF01033790.1, read on the forward strand.
GAAAAAACACCACTGTAAGTTAGTGAGTTTTAAGTTATGTCCATTTTTTTGTGATGTGTCATGTGAACTGCTGCAGCAAAATAATTTCCCTGCAGAGATGAATAAAGTTCTCTCGACTCTTATTTTCATCAGGTAACAAGGTTTGAAGTCATGTTCTGACAGAGTAAACCAGAGAATGTGTACAATTTCAAAATTTCAAATAACAAAAGAAATGAAGGACAGTTACAGATGAGCTCACTAGGTCATTTTGCACCCCACAGCCAGACCGGACCAGGTGTGGCGGACTTAGATGTAAGTGATGTTAGGGACATTAAATGAAAAGCGGTGAAAGTGCCCTTGCCCAGTGGTGGGCTGTGCTAATGAATCAGCAAGCAGCTCTCTGGCCGGAGCCCTAATCGGGTCAAGCCTGATTTGATCACCAGTCCTGGTCCAAACAGATCTAGTGAAAAAGATCCAGTAGTTGAGAGTACAGCCTGTTACTGTATTTTGGGGCCGATATCCCAATATTGATATATGGGAGAAAAAACTTCCCATACCGATATATTAGCCAAAGTATACTACAATATGTAGTTTTGCACAGTTTTGGTAACTGATGCAAACCAAAATAAATTTTTTTTTTGCGACCCAGTAGTTTGCAAGATAAACCACGGACAGAGGGACAGACACACAGACACACAAGATCAAACGCATGACCTCCTGGTGGAGATAATAACTAGATCAAATGGATTTTTTTTGCAGTGAGATACTGTTTCTAATGATTTCTTTCCCCCTATACAACTTAAACTAAGACTCTGTTCAAACTGCACAAGACTGACTCACTTGACAGACTTGCCCTTGTGTTGTTATGAAGACCAGGAGAAGCTGTGTGCCTTTGCAGCTCCTATTAACCAGACTGTGATTAAGTGACACAAAGCCATCGCCTTCCATCCACAGCCTACACACATGCTATTTGTAGCGCACAGCTTCCAGTGAGCATGAGATGAGAAAATAAAGGGTGATTACACTTTGCCAATAGAGGTCAGCACTGCTTGGTTGCTCATCCATTGACTCCATATATATTCTAGTCTTATATAAAAACCCGAATGAAGTGCAACTGATGTTTGATTTAGATTAGATTATTTAATGACTACGATGACTGTTATTCAGTTATCAAGTGGCTATCTGTGCTCAGGACTGAAAACCTATAAATTGCTGCTGGTGACATGTACATAATGTAGACGTATCAGTCAGGGAGGGAGAGGTTGACGCTCTTCCATTCCATAATCATTTTAAACCAAGACAAAAAAAAAATTGGACTGAGTAACAGAGAGAGAAACAGGCAGAGCAAGCAAGTGGAAGAGAACTGGGAGATGGAGGGAGAGAGAGAGGAAACCATATGTTATGGGTTATCTTTCAGTGGGAGGCGGTGGATATCAGGCAGTGTGATGCACAGATAGGCTTCCTGGCCTGATCGGGAGTCTGACAACGTCAGTGCACTGGAGGGGTAAGGAAACACATCACAAAAGACAGATCCACTCGCTCTCTCTCTCCCCCTCTCTCCATCCACGGGAGTTTTTCTCTGCTCAGCTCATTTTGAACGCATATCCTATGTGACTGGAGAGAGATAAACCCTTTTAAAGCTCTCTTTCTCTCTTGCTTCAGTCGCATTTTGCGTCTCTGCCTCCCTCTCTCACGCTCTCTGTGTCTCTCCTTCCTCCCTCTCTCTCTCTGTCAGGAGGACTTGGATTATAAAACCTCTCATTCTTCCTTCACACTTATCACACACACATGCTGCAGCCTATAACGAGCCCAAGAGTGTGTGGCCTGCGCTGCGACAGGCTCACCGGGGGGAAAAAAATGCACCATCAAAGCCCGAGAATGGGTCTGATCCATAAAAAGCTGCCACTGATCAAGGAGGCACCACCGGTTTTGCATTCAGGAAGGCAAAGAGGTGATTCAGCATCTCTTCATTAGCGCTCCTTGCTCATCGGCCCCGTGGCGAGGACTCAGAAGTCTGTGAGATGGGAGATAACTGTGGCGTATAATTGGGTACTTGCTAGTTCAAAGATAATAGGGATTTTATTTTACCAAGGCCCGCTCTAATTTGGCCCTCTAGCGCAGTCTAGCACGGTCAGATGATAGCCAAAGCATAACAGGGAAAATCTGTTTTGGGGACTAAAAAAGGTCCTGAGTTGGTGGACAGTTTTGCATTTTGTCCTGCAGCTGGAGGAAAAAAAATACTGCCCACAGTCGAGAGATAAGGTGTGTGTGTGTGTGTGGTCTGGTAAACTCAGCAATCACAGACAGACAGTGACACTTCCAGAAACACACACACACATGCATGCACAAACACACACGGTGCTGTACTGTCCATCTCCACTAGGGGTCTCTGTGATGCTACAGTGCAGGAGAGCCCGGTGTGCGGGAAAAGGTACAAAACAACAAAAACAAAAAAAAAGAGAAGAAAAAAAACCAACAAAAAACAAACGCACCATTTTGACAGGTGCAGACAACAGTAAAGGGAAACACGGTTCCTTTGTGTGCCACCTTTGATGTCAAGAGGCTTCACCCATGGATCCAAACAGCATGTTGTGCTGTAGCATTGACAGCTCCACTGCTGTGCTGACAACGGCGTGCGGTGTCATTCGCCAAGACTTATTCCGATGGGGGGGGGGCTTCTCGTTGCATAGCGCTGCACGTTGCTCGCCGGGCAGGCCCTGCTTTTGCACCGCTAATTTGTATTCGCCCTAATGTGACTGTGTGTCTACGGCTGCAGACAGAACAGCTGAGGCTGTGCAGACAGGCTGGCGAAACGCACGAACACACAGGCAGATAAGAGCGCACCCACACGGATTCTAGGACACGAGGGCGAAGACGCTCAAATCCCAACCTCTGGCCTTGGTCAGGAGGGTAAAATGAGTCTTAATGTGATTGTCTCCTCTCCTTTTATCTCTCTGCGCCTCTCCAGCGCATCACTTAGTCACAGTGATGGGAGGATGGAGACGGCAGCACAGATTCCTGCAGCCGAACAGGCAGACGGAAACCGTGAAACGCTATAAGCTAGGAGACAGAAACGGAGACGGGGACACGGGGACGGATACCGAGCGAGCGTGCGCGTCTGAGTCCGTGGGCAAGCGAGCGAGAGACATAGGGACGGAGAGAGAGAGAGAGAGAGAGGGGATGCGTGTATGTCAGCGTGTGAGAAAGACTCAGGGGGCGCGAAGAAATCAAATACACGGGAAAGAACAAACCATTCTTCATGGAGAATTGAAAGCTTTCCCACAGCGTGAATAGAGCACCGTATCGCCCCTTGTGCCGCACCAAAGATTACATAGATTACAGATCACTACATCCACACGCGGCACATGAACCATCCATGTCGAGTTAATCTGCCGACATTTCCCATTCAGATCCGAACAATTCAACTCTTGAGTGGGGAAGCCGTTTATTTATTTATTTATTTTTTGGCTTTTAACAGCCTTGAATAAATTAAGCCCTGCAGCGAGCACCAATAACACTTCAGAGAGTAGAGAGACTAAGCTTTGCACACTTTTTTTTTTTTTTTTTTTTTTTTTTTTTTGGAAGGGCATTTGCAATCCTGACAGCAATAAGCACACAGATAGCTTCCTGTTTAATGTTTGTGGTGAGACGGGAAGCAATTTAGTAGCTGGCAATTACAGGCAAATAATAACAGAGAAGCAAATGAAAAGAGTCATCTGACATGCATGCTGGGTCTGCATGTATGCTACTTGTGTTTGTTCATATATTTCTATATTTTGCATGTGTGTGCATATATGTGTGTGTGAGCTACATGCACATGCTGCTCAAACTTGTGTTACTCCAGTTCATATGGTGCATGGCCCCCTACCAAGGTTTATCGTGTGTGAGCATGTTTGCATGTATGAGTGCATGCAAGTACCACACTGAACTGAACTTGCCCTAGGAAATATTTCTATGCAAAATACACCCATCTAATCAGCCTTAATCACAAGTTGTGGCTGCAAACAGATAACAGCATCCGATCCCCTCGAACCAAAACACTGCAGATTTGCCCTATTTGCCCTGATTAATTCCTCTTGTCAGGTATGGTCACTGGTGGGAAATCTCATTGTTTAAGTTTTACAAACTGTCTCCTCGATGGTTAAACCCATTCCCAACCTCCAGCCCTCGTCGAGAAGAAGATATTTATGTGTTAGCAGTGGCAGTTGACTAATTTTTTTTCTGATTAATTATGTCCTACGATTAAAAATAAAACAACAAAAAAACACTGAAACAGTTTTGTCATGCAACCACATGGGGCTGCTGAAGTGCAAAGCTGCCCTGTGCAGTTTTGACGGGCTGCTTCAGGGGGGGAAATTATTGCTGCCTCCAGAAAACATGAGAGAACATGATACACATGAGAGCAATTACATGTAAGCAAAAAGCCACTTCCCAAACCGAGGTGGAGGGCTTGAAAAACCCCTCAAAACACTTCTTCTCAACGATATCCCTTCTCCTCTGCTCCAACTGTTCTCTCTCACTCTCACTCCTTAGCTTTTATTCTATTTCTTACCCTATCATTTATCTTATCACTCTCACATGATGGTTTTACAGTTGCAATCTTTATATTTGTTTTTTTCAGTTTTGACCACTTGGGAATTTGAGCACTGATTGTAAGATGTTCTGAGTGTCAGTTAAATGCCTAAAATGTAAAATGTGATGTAATTTCATTTGGATATTTTGCTGTCTGGGATCTGCTTGAAAGGCCTTCGAAGACCGGCCCGCGCCTTGTGAGGTCCTGGCTTGCGGGCACGGGGGTCTGGCCGGCGTGAAAGCCCAGGAATTGAATCAGTGGCGAATCTAATTGTCGGCGGTGAAAGGGGGTTTCCCATATTCAGTGGAGCATCTGGGCAGCGCGAGGCGCTTCCTGAAAACGCTTTGACAGACCCTGAATGAGGCCGGTCATTACCGCCAATGTTTTCTTCTTTATCATCCTCTCTGTCACAACCCCCCGTGATTGTAGGGTGACATCGGGGGGCCTGACGGAGCCCCGTAATTGCGGCGCCTGGGTACGGCGTCCGATCCCCGCTGCCAGATGTGGGGTCTAATTGTCTTTCTGCTCAATATTCACACGGCCTCATTCATTACTGCCCGCGCCTTTCCAATCACGCATTTTAAGGTGGCCATTGACTGTTGCTGTGTTCAGTATTCATTTAGCTACGCCCCCCTCCCGTATGGCCAATCTCCTGTTATTCATACTTTTCCATTGCACCTCATTATCGCTAAGCTGGCAAACTGCTGCTGTTATTCCCCTTAATTAACATGGCTAAAGCAGATATCAGGAGACACAATGCAACGTCCAAACTGTTGTTTTCCCCGCGTTTTACAAGCATGCCAACATGCGGCAATCATAATGGGCAACGCCGTGTAGTCAAATTATAACATTGTCAATTTATTGCATGAAGTGGTCTGTCTTGCTTTTTGCTGGGGACACACTGGGAATCAAATAGGGTATCAATGCTGAATATTAGAGCGGGGAAGGAGAAGGATGGGGATTGGGTGAATAATGAGACGGACCAATTCAGCCATGCCTGACATTTGCAGAGATCAACACCGACTCTTGGATCGGTGTCCTCATAATGCATTGTTCTTAAGCGCAAAAACCGGTGCTTATTATTGGCCCCCTCAATCCACCATAGAGTCATTACCAAAGTGAAACCTTGTGTTGAACAATATTGCTTATAATCTCTTATGGAGAAGTCACAGTTGGATTCTGCTAATGAAAAGCTCATTAGGCATTAATGAAACACTTAAAGGGTACTTCAGAAAACATTAAACAAATGTCATGTTGAATGGAGGAAACAAGGTTATGCGACAATTAGAAAAGCAGCAGATGATTATGGCGCTTGCCATGTCAACTTTTAAACAGATGCTACTCTTGCTAATGGCTTTGTGAAGCATTGTGGAGTGTTTATGGTTTTATTGGAGGTTTTATTGTTATTTTTTTTCTGCTGAACTACACAATTGCAACTTTTTTTTTTTAAGATGGGCTTCTCACCAATGTTGTTGCTGATGCAAAAACTCCAATCCTGTCTTGCCTGACAACACTACTCCGCATTCCTTGCTTGAGCCTTGAGCCAGAACAATGAGAAAGTTTTGTTAGCTGGAAGTAATGGCAAAAAGAAAACAGTGTGTGCTGGTATTTGTTCACATTTCACAGTGAACCAAAACTAGGGGGCTTCACGGATGCCGTCGTGTGTCTAATTTAGCTTGTGTTTTTTCGGTGCTGCGCCGATGTGGGACGCGTAGGCCAGAGGGTGGGCAGGATACAAAGGAACAAGTTTTGAGCTCTGGCAAAGGGAAGGGGAAAAACAAACGGGAGGTCACCATCTGCCAACTCCAGAACAGAGATAGAAATCATTATTCCCACTTGAAGGGTTCCTGTCAGTCAGAGAGGCGGCAGAACTCGGAGCCACGACAAAGAGTTAACTTTGCTGAAACTCCAGTCCTCTCCAGTCCTTGTCCAACCTGCTTCCCAGTACGAGGAGCTGCCGCTGCTGTTAAATGAGAATTAAAAAAGCTTCGCTCATGAGGGGAGGGACTGGATACCGACGGGCCTGAACACTCGCTGGGCTTTTGGCGCAGGGAGAGGAGGGACTCCTGTCGGGCTTAGCACGGTACGACGAGGCTGTCTAGAGAATCCCTAAGCAGCGCCATGCGGTTTAGCTACTGATGCGAGGGCTGGGGAGCTGGGGGAAACGGAAAATCTGGCAGGGAGGGAGAGACAGACAATGAGAGAAAGGAAGAGACTGATGGCACTAAATAGCAGGTTCCTCGAGGCCTTGCTGGGTCACCTTTGAAGCGTGCCCACACACCCAATAACCCCATTTCCTAGCTCAAGCTCCCTGTGGTTAGATCCCCAGCCAGGGACTTTGGTCCCAAATTAGCCTGAGTGAATCCTTATCTTATCCTATTGTCCAGAGAATCTGCTAAACTATTATCTCTCCCCGGAAAGCAAGTGTTCACGTTACAATACTTTCCTCCGCTGTGCTGCCGGATTGTGAAATAAATCTACACCTGTAAATGGAAGTTCTCTGGACCAAAAAAAAAAAAAAGAAATCTCAACCAGGATCCGCTTGTCGTCACCCGGATTTGCTTGGGAACAATAAAATGTTGTGACTCATTCGACACGATTGTCTTTGCGGCTTCCAAATCCATCACCGCCTGGATATCACAGCAAATGATATTTGAATCTAGCTCATTTGTGACCAATTACAGCAGCGCACAGTTGCTTTGTGGGTACATGCAAACAAATAACAGCTAATGGCACCCGGCCCACAAAATGGCCCTTCCAATGGAGGCACATTTCTGTATATTTGACCACCCACTTGAGAGGAATTGTACAATTCAAATGGAAACATGGCTAATGAGAAAACAGGAGTAAAAACCAGCAGGAGTGCTTTACAGGGTTGGATCCAAAGTAACAAATTTAAAATCAGGTCAGAAAAAAAACCACGATGGAGTACTATCTCATTATGTGATATCATTTCTTCAAAAGCCTTTTGCCCAGAAAGTCTTGCAGACCTAGCTGTGAACCAAAGAAACTATCTCAAACCGGGAAATCTATTCTTAGAGGCTAAAATTTAAGATGGATTTGTGCAGCCTGGGATTGTGCAGATTCAGCCACCCGTCACATCGGAGAGCTCTTACTGACATCCACTCAAAGCGTTTAACATGTACCTCATCAGCTGTTAACCCTTACACGTTCAGGGGTTCGCCGCAGCGTAAGAAGATGTACCTTATTGGAGCGTCCTGCGTCTCTTAAGCCATCGGTGAAAAGAAACTAGTCCCTAAACGGTTGAGCGGAGCGAGCTCACCAGCCAAGATCAAGACAGCTTACTGTGCTCAGTGGGTGAGAGGGAGAGAGAGAGAGAGAGAGGCAGGGCAGTGAGTGAAGAGGAAGGGAGCGCCACTATATCCACACCTCTCCTGGGGAGTCCATGGAATGAAAACAGGACACAGCAGA
>OMLF01033794.1:16104-41301 GCA_900302615.1 Holocentrus rufus
CCAGCCACTACGTGTCCTTTGTAAAATATGGCCCTGACCCTCGCTCTTGGCTTTTCTTTGACAGCATGGCAGACAGATGTGGTAAGATACAATTCAGCATGTTTTTTTTTTATTTGCTCCACTTAATAAGGTATCTCCGGAGCAGAGCAAGTACTTTTGAGGAAGTGCAGAGTTACTGAACAGGCAGTTTATCTCTCAAAAACACATGGTCATGTCCGTGCAGTTGCTGGCTTGTTTTGTTTTTTTCTGTGAAGTGGTTACCCATGACTGCCTTATTTTCTGATAGCGCAGCCTTGATAGGGAGATAAGACTGCACTCTGACGTTTATGACCGGTTTTTATCTCGTCTCGGGCTCATGTCTAATCTTAACGCCACCCTCTTCCCAGGTGGTGACCAAAGTGGCTACAACATTCCAGAGATCAGGACTTGTCCGGAGCTGGGTGACTTCCTGTCCCAATCAGAGGAGGATCTAGCTCACGCCAACCCCTCCCAGGCGGGTGAACTAGTGCGCAGGCTACTGTGTGACTCCTACATGTTTTTATACCAGAAACCATCCACATCACCCTAAAAATAAAACCACCAGGAGCCTAAAACACACAAGAGGACATGGTGTTCCCATAACAGTGCCTTAATAACCTTGTGACTGTGCATCACCACAAGGTTTTCTGTTGATGATTAGCTGCAAACAGCAGGAGCTGAAATGGATGCTTTTACCATTACAGAAAAAACAATATTATAGGTCAACAAATTTGACTAAGAATGACCTTCGTCAAAAATGTATGCAGATAATATGTCCCTTCCTAGTCTTTTGTTGTTGTTTGTGCCATACTTTATTTATACTGTAGATTTATGAATTAAATGGTAGGACATTAAATGTTTTCTAACTTTGCACTATGTTGTTTTTTGATAAATTAAAGTAAAACTTTATTAAACCAAAAAGCCATGTGCCTGTGGTGTTTGTCATTTTATCTTGATTCATATGCACGATACAAGCCTATCAAAGACACTTAAATGAAGCTCATTTGTGTGTCAATGTAAAAAAACATACTTCTGATCTGAAAAAACATTCTTAGTGACTTTCTTATCTCACTTGTCCAAGATAATACAAATTGTGCATTTTGTAATAAAATTAATTTTTTCCTTGCAAGACAGGCCAGAAGATTTATAGATAGAAGTTATTCTATACTCCTGTCAGAGTAACAATACAAACGCAACAGGACGCAACAATTTTCTCTTAACTTGAAAATATATCTCAGTTGTTAATTATTACTTCGCCCGTTTGCACCATGCCGGTAAAATTGTATGTGCGTGAGGCAGCGGTTTTCTACCCGGAAGTTATTGTAAACAAACATTGTGATTGTGGAAAAATGCTAATTGAAATAGACGTTTAGTTTCCATTGATGTCATTGTGTTTGTTACTGACGTTACAGTGATAAAAATGTTAAGAAGGTAGCTTATGTTTACACCACCATCTGAGAACAGACAATGCTGGTAATGTAATGATTTTTAAAACAACAGACAGAGTTATAATGTATTAAAACAAGCTTGTAAGACAAACTAACACTTAATTCCTCTGAAATTTGTCTTGCTTCTCCAAGCATCACAGATTGACATCAGACATCTATCAAAATATACAATCAAGAGACATCAATTGCAATATCCAGATTTGACTCAGATTGTCTTTCAGGAATACAATATACTTTCTCAGTCACTTATTTGCATTTATCTGTACCATAAACATAAACACAGTTATAGCCAAAACACGTAACCTCCTAAGCACATAGCCCACTGCGTCCATATAGTTTAACAGCTTAATTGAATATTTTGAATTGCTCAATCTGTTCAGTCTAGGCCTACAGGACCCTAAGGAGCCCTGTTGAGAGTGTGTTCTTCACACAGCACATGGCTGAGAGCAGATGCTGAAAAGTCTCAAAACAAATTCTGTTGAGTCTGTGTAGAGAGTAGTTTTTGAGCTAGGTTGTCACAACAAGTAAATAAGTAAAGTTCAACCAGTTTCAGTGATTTAAAGGAGGTTCTGAGGCCATACATATCACATAATATAATGGAATGAACGCCCTCTTGTGGACAAAAAAATGTCTTGAATGGCATATCTGTGCAGATCCACCAAAAAGTGAGGATAGACTCTGAAAGTTTGCAGAGGCGGATATTCATCCCTAATTGAGATATTTATCTCATGAGACAGTGACACTGCTTTTATGAAATGATGGATAGCAAGCAATTATGTCATTTTAAAAGGATATTAGGTAACGTCCTTGGCTAACAAAAATTACAACATTGGATCCTCTGTATTTGAAAGACAAATGTCAAATGACAAGACAAATGTCTTCGACAAGACATTTCCCCCATAGACATAAAACTAGCTCTATATCTATGATTTCTCCCTACAATGGATAAAATGGAATAGTTTGACACAGAGAGGATTGTCAGGCCTTCTGAACACAAGAATCTGAAGTATTTACAATTATCATTTGGCTTCAAAATCTAATTATTTGCATGTGCAAAATAGTTTTTGTCAAGAGTACTAACCTTGAAGTGCATGTGAGTGTCCTTAAATAGCCTCAACCTCCAACAGGAAGTCCAGTCTTAATGCTTGTGTTCTTCAAATATTGTCCCATAAGTTCTCAAATCAACCAGCTTGGATATCCCCATAATAACAATACACACATTTGTCCTAGAGTATCATAAAATAACAACTCTCATTACTCAAGCAGCTGATACTAGCAGAGATGTCAGACCTACTTTCTGAGAAATTCCAGGGTATGTTGCTCTTATTCTGTGCCACACCTCCAACTTTCAATTCCCCATGGCACATGACCTGGAACAATTTGCCTTTGAGGTGATATGGGATAGGCCCGGTGGCTCTCCCTTCACAAGGTTATTCACTGCAGAGGGCAGGATAGACTACTGTCATACCAGTTACGTGCCATACATTCTGGGCTACGCCAATTCAAGTAATCACAAAAGCATACCACTCCTGGGCACGCAGCCAGACTGGTGTAAGTGGCTTGTGAAACAACTTTTCAGGCAAGTCATTCTCATTGAACTCGAAGTTGAATACCTTGTTCAATTTGGGTTTGCTCGTGATGTCAGCAGTTTGTGTTTTGATAGACCATGCCAATAGACCAATAGGTATAACTTGATATGCCATTAGAACTCATCCAATCGCATGAGAGTAGTGAAGTGAAAAGAGCTGGTAGGTGAAAAGTCAAAAGTATCCTTCTTTAGATTAGATGTAGATGTTTGGTTTAGATGTAACTTTGTTTGGCAAAATGTGGCAATGTCAGATAATACACCCATGTCTCCTGTGTCTACACAGTGGCATCTTTCAGTTTTCAAAGTACATCTAATCACTGCAGTTCTGAGGAAGGGAAGAAGGAATTCTAAAACAGATAGGTAAATGATTCAGGATTAAATGGAAGAAGGCTACAGTTAGTGATAGGTCTGACATTCCTGGCAACACTTAAATTGTCTTCTTGGTAGTAGGCCGACACTACATATCCAGAGCTTGTAGAGGAAATTCAATTTGCATATGGAGACAATGCCCTTTGTATTTGTTTTTCCTGATCAAATTAACACATAAAAGATACAAACAAGACACTAAGAAGTAAAAATGAAGGCGAATCGCCCAAAGAAAGGTTGTACCCACTGAAATATAATATAGGGTAAGTTGTGGGCCACCTCTATGTGTGACCAACGTGGGCTGAGAGGCCAACACGTTTTGTGGGGAGGAGCTTCTGCTCTGTTCTCCACACATTTAAATCACATGCGCAGGCGCACTGATATACATTTAGGACTTGAGCTCTTGCACAACTGTTTCTTTCTTCATTCTGCCTGCATCTCCTCGCCGGTGTTTTAACCTTACACGTTTCTCACTTTTTTTCAATCAGACAAAGATAAGGAAATGAGTGGGGATCATTCCCACAACGACGACCAGGTAAATTAAACCTGTTCTCCAATGTCAACGCCGATGGGCTCAAGTTAATTTACACATTTATTGTTAAAAATGTTACTGTTATATTTGCTTGGCTTGACAGGTTAGCTAACTGTTACTACTGCTTGCTAGCGCGCGTTAGCTGAATATGTCTGTAGCCTAATTATACATTTTATTATAAACGACGACTTGACAAGTATAATCACATTTTTACTCTTAATGTTACGGAAATACTGTGCTTAGTTTTTAGGTTTACATAGCCACACGTGAACTCTATGACCCAATGAAGTACATTTAAATTAGCCCTAGTTGTAGCCAACGTTAGCTTTAGCTACTTCGGTAACATTAGCCGCTAAACCATATTAACAGCCAGCGTAGCAGCTATCCCAGCTAGCTAGCAAGCAAGCTAAACTGTCGCCTTGCCATCCAGCAAGTTCAAAGTTACTTAGCCGGCTAGTTAGCTACTACGGAATTTAATGTGCATCTCCTCTTGAATTTTCAGATTGACTGTGGGTCTCGGATCAATGGTAAGTTTATGACATTGAGATGATATGACAGAAAGAGGAATCTCAACAAATTCTGACGTGTCTTCACTATTCCATATTTAACGTTAGTTTTCAGCAGAGGACAGAAATGGCGTCCAGAGACTAAGTCCTCTGCCTCACTCACAAGCGCCTATTGTTCAAAAAGGAGGTCTCAAAAAAGCTTTTTCGTAATTTATTATCTTTATCCGACCGAATATTTACATACATCTGGAGGTGTTTTATCAGTTTATCAGATTAGATTTTCTTGTTGATTGGTTTTAAATACCACATTTCCCATCTGAAAGTGAGGGTTTGGGGGTTGAGGACTTAGTCTCTGCGCCATTTTCTTTTTCGGTCTAGCGGCCTGAGTGTACTGTAGCAAGCTGAACATAGGCACACAGGCTATGAAGTGCAGATGGCTGTATGGAGTATGGAGGCGAAACGCCGATGGACGTTGCTTCACCAAGATCCCATATGTTGACCATGAAGATGTAAAATTTGTGTGCGATGTCTCCAATTATTGTTTCCATTATCAAGGTTATTATATCATTGTTAGCCACGTTACTTAAATAGATTATCTTGTCTACATGAGTGAGTGCAATATGTTGGATACTCAACATAGCTACAGGGAGTTTACATTCCTTCTTACTAGGGGAAAGGTTTGGTTTAATGAACATAGTTTTTCTTTAGCTTTAACCCACATTTCTACACTCTTAAAACAACAAATGTTTTCTTTTGATTGATTTGAAAGTTATTAGTTGAATAGGGGATGATAGGATAAGATCTTTAAGAAAAATGCTGCATGTGTTTTACTTGTCATCCTCTGGCTGTTTAGGCTCCAGGCTAAATCTTGTTAATTCATTGCTCAAGTGGTTATCACCACAAGCATACAACACAACCCACACAAAGAAAATTACATTGTTCTTTCTTTAAATCTATTAAGTAACTTTATTTGATTATGGCGTTAAGTCAAGACCTAGGAAAAGGACTTGGGTGATGTCTAACTCTGTTCAGGGGCGGAAGATGTTTAGTCTACTCACAAGATGGTCAAGCATCTGAGTATATAGGTCTCCCATTTGTTAGCAACAGGATATTTTCAGGATTTGTCTTCCGGACATATTTGGGTGTTTTTCATTCCCATAAACCTATACTGAATGGTTCAGCATCATAGAAATAGAAAATATGCCGGGCAATTTAAAAAAGAAACAACTGTAGTTAATGGCCCCATTCTGGTCTAAAATGTTGCCGCTCTTTTTAGGGTTCAGTCCTCTCATGCCTTACTATTAAGCATATTTTGCACATTACGTAGTCTGTTGATTCTTAACCATTGAGCAGAACCAGTCCAAGTTACCTACGGTGTGTATGATATTCTTAGATGATACATGTGATCTGTCAGCTGTGAACGATAGAGTTAAGTCCTAACACTAACTTTGTTAGATTGATATGTTCACTGTTTTGTCTGTAATGTTATGATGGAGCACAAAAAGGCCCCTGCAGTGAAATATGTCTGGCAGTGATTTAACCTGGATCTCAACAGTGATGAACTACCAGCGTTCAGTCCTGAAATGATGTAACCAAAGAGGACTTGCTGTGATAAGTATAATAATCAAGGAAAAGCCCACAGTCTCAGGTTTTAGATTTTCGTTGAGACCAAAGCTCTCATTGACCTATTTTTTCCGATCATGAATCAATGTTTCTTTAAATTGACACTTACTGACATATCATGGGAGAGGCAAAACCTTTGTTCCTCATTGGTAGAAAATTTGTTTTACTGAAGGTTTTGAGCCATGTTACTGTTACTTGTACCTTGGTCAAAAAACCTCAGCCTCCTGAAACGTGTGAGATGGCATGATGTAGAAGTCTTTGATGTCACAGTTTGTTTGACTGTCAACTCTTGATTTTTAGAGTATTTGTTCTTTACCTCAGCTATGATAAACAACAAAGCTTTTGTTATGTCTGTGACTAAGCTGTTTAAGGCAGAGGGTGAAGGCCTGTTTTGTGCCCTTGCATGTTACAACTTGTATACCATTTCATACTGTCTCAAACATGACCTATAGACCCATCTGGGCACTAGGGGGTGCTGTCATACTATGCAATAGACCTAGAATCATAACTTCCCTTTTGCATTCTCATGCATATTTTGATTTGTACAACAAGAAGGATTGATTTTGGTGTGTCCTTGCTTTTCAACACAAGTCAAAGTATTGTCTTTCTTTTTTTTCCAAAGTGAACAGCCTCTGTCGTGGCTGTAGTGTGTCCACATTCACACCCGCATAGTGTGCAGTGCACTTTGTCCATTTTTAATCAGGAGTCGCTTGTTTATAGGATTCTGTCAGTATCTATACATTGGTTTTGAATTGAGCTTTTTAAGAGATAGATCTTGGGGGTAGAAAAGGGTTAATGATGACATACCAATTTTAGACTTTTCTTTAGTTAACTGTCAAATTCTCTTCCTCCAAAACAGCATGTTATTTTTTTATATTTTGAAGAATATATCAGAGCATTTTCTGGTTTTCCTCCTTAGATTCTCACAAGCATAAGGAAAAGTACAAGGAGAAGGAACACAAACACAAGGACCACAAGAAGGATAAGGAACGAGAGAAATCAAAACATGGCGGCAGGTATGATGAACAGAGATGCCAGCTACTGCTTTAGTTAGTTTCAGTTGTATTTTATTGAGAAACAATTAGTAACTGAGAGCTTTTCCTCACAGAAGGCAGAGATCAGTTTTATGACAGTAGGTTTTGTTTGCTCCTGATAAGTTGTGTGGTTTCTGTCCAGAGTGCACGAGACCTGCCACTTCACTGTTAAGGTGAAGTATTTTCTTTATTGTACAGTTGGAACAGAAACTTAATGCTTTGTTTTTCATAATTTGTCTTATCTTCAGTGACTACAAGGACTCCTCTGACAAAAAACACAAAGACAAGGAGAGGGAAAAGATGAAGCACAAAGATGGCAGCACAGACAAACACAAGCACAAGGACAAGGAGAAGAGGAAGGAGGAGAAGGTGAATTACCATACAGATACTACGTAGTAGAGAGCAAGTGCTTTCCTGTGAAGCTTGGTTCATTATTCAAGTCTCTGTTGGTACATAAAACTTTATTGTTAAGGCCCCTTTGCACTTAAGTATACCTGAAGACAGTTGCTCGTTGATTCAGAGACGCTGCTGGACCACAGATGGCTGCTAAAAATGGTCAAAATGTTGCAATCAAATATTAATCCCATATCCTTAAGACTAATAAATCATGATTGATAGTCAGATCAAAATATTTTACAGAATCTGGATTGCCATTCAGTCATAGTTGTGCAGCCATGATGTACACTTTATTTTACAATGAACATGGCTATAAAGGATTATCATTTAGAATTCACTTTTTCCATTCATAAAAATTGTGTTTTCTTTGACCTTTCAGATGAAAGCTATGGATGGCAAGATCAAAAAGGAAAAAGAAAATGGTTTTGCCAGGTAGGCCCACACACACACGTCAGCTGAGCAGATTTATTATGCGAACATATGCATTTCAAATGAAGCCATTCCTGATTTGTGCTTGTTTTCTTTTTCAGTCCTCTGCATGTGAAGTCTGAGCCCGAGGAAGACTTCTACCACTCTCCTAAACATGAGAAGTCTCTGAAGAGAGAACGGGATGATGATAATGAGTTAGTCACTCCATAATCCCATTAGCCTTGTATACTTCTTGCATGTTTGTGTTTTTTTGACCTCATGACATTTGTAAAGTGCAGATAAAGGCTTTGCTTGAGTGTTCAGTTTTCCATAAAGCAAAGGAGTATCTCAAGCAGAGTTACTCAATCAGAAAACTTTTAAAAAATATCAATAGTGTTGTTTATGCGGTTATTTTAACTTGTTTAGAAGTTAAACTGTGTCAGATCAGTCTAAATAATGTATCTTAGTTACCTAACTAACTGGGCAGATTTCTTGAAATGCTCCCTAACATTTTAGATCAGTTTTAACTTTAAATGGGATGTGGATTTCAACTGTTTAGCAGAATCTCCCCATTTTCCAAAAGCTGTTGCTGTATCTTGTTTTACAAGACGGATTGAAATTGACTGTTGCCTAAGGTAACACAGGGTGTTGTCTTTCAGCTCTGAATTCAAGCCTAAGAAAATAAAGACCGAAAATGATAAGAAGGCCAAAAAAAGGAAACAAGATGATGAGGTAAGCAAGGGCACTGAGCAGAATATAAAGTTGGTTTTGGTTTTCATGTCCGCCTTCCCTAAGCACAATGAAGAAAGGTCCCTTGATTCTGTTCTCCAGTGTGTTTGGAAAAGCTCAAGGAGAAGGGAGCACCTGAGGAATTGTGAAGGCTGGAGTTTCAGCCCTTTTGTGTTGACACTGAACATATTTTCGCCAGCCCAGTAGTGAAAGAGGGCTCATGTAGTTTCTCTTCCGTTTTTAGGATATTAAGCCCAAAAAGACGAAAAACAAGAAAGGAGAAGTCACTGACGGAAAAAAGAAAGCAAAGAAAGAGCCGGAGGAGAAGTGGAAATGGTGAGATGCTTGTATCATATCTACATGCTAGTCATCAGTATGGTGTTGCCTAGATTATGGAAGTATTGTATGTTACTTTGGGATAAAGTAACATCTTGGTTGTTCAATCTATTCCTTTTTACTCAACGGTATTATGTGGCTGGTTCCAGGTGGGAGGAGGAGAGATACACAGATGGCTCCAAATGGAGGTTTCTGGAGCACAAAGGGCCAGTGTTTGCACCACCTTATGAGCCTGTTCCCAGCCATGTCAAGTTCTACTACGATGGTCAGTGTCTGTAGTAATCCCCTACTTCACAGAATTATTTGACTTTTGCTGCTCACTTTGGTTTTACAGCAGTACAGAGGCATGTTATTGTGTGACGGCAGCACAGGATGTTCATGGCTGATTAACCATTTCTAGGTAAGCACATGAAGCTCAGCCCAGAGGCGGAAGAAGTTGCCACCTTCTTTGCCAAAATGTTGGACCATGACTACACCACCAAGGAGGTCTTCCGGAAAAACTTCTTTAAAGACTGGAGGAAGGTAGGAATGAATCATTGTGTGGGGAAATAAAGTGGGTTTTTGGGGGTTTTTTAAAGCTCATTATTGAAGGTCTTTTCTTGAGTGTATGTTTTTTTCCCCCTGGTTCAACAGGAAATGACTTCAGAGGAAAAGGGTAAGATCACAGACCTGAAGAAGTGCAACTTCACTGAGATGAGCGAATACTTCAAGGCGCAGTCTGAGGCCAGAAAGGCAATGTCAAAGGAAGAAAAACTGGTGAGCCATTCTGTGACCTAGAATATGATGCTGATTCTTGGAACTTTTAGCCAGTTTTACCATGAAAATGGTCAACTTTAAAGATTTTTATTATTCTGACAAAACTTGCATTTGGCAGTTGGAAAAACAGTCTGTACTGACCATCAGAAACCACACACAAGTCAAATCCTACCCCTAACAAGTGTGTTCTGGCTTTCTCTACCTCTGCAGAAAATAAAAGAAGAGAATGAGCGCATCCTACAGGAGTATGGCTTCTGCATCATGGACAACCACAAAGAACGTATTGCTAACTTCCGCATTGAGCCCCCTGGCCTGTTCCGTGGCCGTGGAGACCACCCCAAAATGGGCATGCTGAAACGTCGGATCAGGCCTGAAGACATCATCGTAAACTGCAGCAAGTGAGTGAAAGATTGTCTGTCGTGTTTGATGTACTGATGAATTTTATGGCTGGAAATAGGGATGCACTTGTAGGATTAATAACAGATCTGTTCCACTTAAAATTATCAATAATTGTTAGGTCCAAACTTGAATAAACCATCATTGGGGTTGTTGTAGCATCGTGTGTGTCAAAGTGCTTGCAAAAAATCCTCGTCATTTTAAGCCCTATCCTGATGGCAATAAAATCACTGAGGGATGCCTGGTAATGTAATTTTCACCAGCATAGTTCAGTGATTTTTTTTTAACATCCGGAACAACGTAATTTACGATTACTACAGGGTGCACATCCTTGCGGGAGCAATAATTACTGGGCAAATTACCTACTGTTTTTCAGCAAACTCTAACGTCCCCTTTCAATTCTGTTACCATCGGGATCGACAGTCAGTAATTAAATACTTTGCCCGGTTGTATGTCCGTGATATTCTGGTCCGGAAATAACAGAAGTGAACACCCCTCTGTAATTCTGAGATGTAGTAAGTATTAATTTTAGTCCATCCGGATCATGCACTGTCAACAAATGTAAAAAATTACATTAGACATAATGTAATTGGGGCGACTCATTTACTTATTGCCTTCTCTATATGTAGAATGTTACTATAGACCCAGATGTGTGGGGGTATGGAGTAACAGCTCTCCATTGTGGACAATTTCAACATGGCACTTTCCCTCTGGAGTAGTGCCCAGTACTAGTAGACCATAAACGACCCATTGAAAGAAGCAGTTCTTTCATAAACATCAAATCATTTGATTGTAAAGGATCAGACGTGACACTTAAACAGTAATCGATGATTGATTTTTCATGAACAACCCAAGCTAGAGTGCATGATAATTAATTGGTTTATTTAACGTGCCTCACAGAGACTCCAAGCACCCCAAGCCTCCCCCAGGCACCAAATGGAAGGAGGTTCGTCATGACAACAAGGTGACCTGGCTGGTGTCGTGGACGGAGAACATCCAAGGCTCCATCAAGTACATCATGCTGAACCCCAGCTCGAGGATCAAGGTAGGCTGATGAACTTCATGCTGCACAGTAGTACAGTTTGTTCTGCTTTAAAATGGGTCTTTGGTCTGCAAGTTTTATTTCAGTAAAACCCTTGAATGCCAGCTGGAGTGAAATGTAATACCAGTTTTGCCACTGAAATGAAGGTGAAAAAAAGAACCTGGTCTGTGTTAGCATATGGGTCTAGTAGAAGAATAGTGAACCAAAAAACATCAGTCTCTGAAAATTAAATGAGTGCTGTATCTAATAATATTCATGAACTTTTGAGTCTTTGAAGATAAGTAAACAAATAGGTAAACAAACTCAAATGGAGATAATAAAGTCTACATATGCTACAAGAAAATAGCTGGAGTTGCAGCTGGTCATTTGAAAAATGAAATTGCAGCCAGGAAAAAATGCTAAATCTAGAACCAGCAGTTGCCATTTTTAGCCAGGCAAGCAGCACAATGGGATGTCCTGCCTACACCTACACATCAGTGAGGATTCACTCACTGCTGTTTATTCTGCTTAGCAATGTAGATCTTTTTACTTGTACCCTCTGCTGGTCAGACAGCCACACTGTGCTAAGTTTAAATGTTTTCTTATTTTTTTATTTTCCTACTTTGATGTTAGGAAATGGCTTTGTTGACCCACAATATTTTTTATGTGAGGATAACCCTGCACAGTGCTGCTACTTCGTAACCTCTATCACAACTGTCTACATATGACACATAAACAAAGCCCACTCTTAGTTGCTACTTGTCCCTGCCTGATCTCCATTTGTGCTGTTTGTGTCTGCAGGGAGAGAAGGATTGGCAGAAGTATGAGACAGCCCGTAGACTAAAGTCGTGTGTGGATCGTCTGAGGGCCCAGTACCGTGATGACTGGAAGTCAAAGGAGATGAGGATCCGACAGAGGGCTGTGGCACTCTACTTCATTGACAAGGTATGGTGGACAGTGTCGTCATCACTGGCACTATCCCTTTGCACGTAGCTTGATGAACTGACCTGTGGGTGTTTAATGTAGTGTAATTGCTTTTTAACAATGACAGTAGCTTGCCGTGGAGGTTTAGTGGGTGCTTCAGCATTGCTTCCTGTGTGGGTAATGTTCCTCTAAGCCGGTTTTAATCCTGCTGTCCTGATGTGCACTAGCTGGCTCTGAGAGCGGGTAATGAAAAGGAGGAAGGAGAGACTGCGGACACCGTGGGCTGCTGCTCGCTCAGAGTTGAGCACATCAACCTCTACCCAGAGAAGGATGGCCAGGAGTATGTGGTGGAGTTTGACTTCCTGGGTAAAGACTCAATCCGCTACTACAACAAAGTCCCTGTGGAGAAGAGGGTAAGGACCCCTACCTCACTGAAAAGCAGTGTTATTAGACTGAGACTGTGCTTCTGAGTATTTACATGTTTCTTGCCTCTAACAGGTGTATAAGAATCTTCAGTTGTTCATGGAGAACAAGGAGCCTGATGATGACCTGTTTGACCGCCTGAATGTAAGCACAATATATCCTCTATCAATAATCATGTTTCCATCAATCCTTTTTGTGAACATGTTGCAGCACCAAATAAAAATGCTTGATGGAAATGGGAAATGTAGAAAAAAATCCCCACAAATTCAACTCAAAGTTTATATGCTCGCTTGAAGTGGATAAACATTCAATAAAAATGTGATAAATTGCCAAAAAAATTGGAATGTGCGTAGGACGACCTGTGACATGGCAGAAAGTGGTACACATGAGCAGAGAAAGAAATTTAACATTTAAACATTCATTTGATGGAGAAAAAAATATTGACAGCAATAGATGGCAAACAGCATTGAAATGCAACTATTTCTAAAGATTTAATAACCGAATGTCAAGAAATGGTTATGAGAAGCCTTGAACTGTTTTACTGTGAATGTTTTTTGGAAAAGCAGCTAATGAGAAAAGAGGCAATCTGTAAAAGCTTGTCAACACTGAATACACTGAAGTCCTTGTATAGTGTCAGAAAAAAGTTTGTCGTTTTGGTGTTTTGGCTCCAGCTGCAGTCATAAGTGTGCACTTGGGAAAACCGTGACTCTGAAAATAGTTTTTGTTAAAGCATTCAGCACCTAGCTTTTAACACAGACTCATCACGTTGAATTTTCAATTTTCTCGTCTAATGACAACATTCTTTGTTTCCCTAGACCTCCATTCTGAACAAGCACCTTCAGGAGCTGATGGACGGTCTGACGGCAAAAGTTTTCCGTACCTACAACGCCTCCATCACCCTGCAGCAGCAGCTGAAGGAACTCACCAGTCGTAAGTCTCCACTTTTCTTCACCTCAGGCCGGCACAGGCTCTGACACACAGCTGTCACATCAGGAAGGTTTCATTATGAAATGAGAGCTGCAAGATACTACAATTTATCTGAAGTGCTTGTTCTACATTTATAGTTGGCCTTTGCCTTCTATGTGGAAGCCTAAATTGTCTGTCATCTGCACTTTGAAAAGCTATTTTTCTTCGCTTTAAGATTTTATACAGAAAACTGATCTGGCTCACTCTTGTTTTCTAGCGGATGAAAACATTCCAGCCAAGATCTTGTCCTACAACAGGGCCAACAGAGCTGTGGCCATCCTGTGCAACCATCAGAGGGCCCCACCCAAAACCTTTGAGAAGTCTATGCAGAACCTGCAGGCTAAGGTGAGAGCGTCTTCCTGAATACTTTGGCTGCTTTGGCTACTGTCCAGAAAGAAATAGGCTTGGCTTTGGGCTGTAGTATGCATCATGTTTAGTGTGTTGAATGTTGTCATGAAAACACAGTGAATGAGTGTAGTAAATGAGTCACATGGTTGCCATGCTGGACAGGAATTTTGTACCCTCCCCCTCATGACAACTTCAGCCATTAATGATCCTTGAAGAGCATTTTGTCCTTGCAGCAGCAAAACAGTGTGAATATATACTGGAAAAAAAATTAAAGCGATTACAACTGACAATTCCAGTGATTAAGCAGCTTTAATTGCAAATGCCTCGGAAAACATTTCTACCATGGGCTTTTAAAAATGGATCTCAGAAATTAGACGTCCAAAGTTTTGAAAATAAATGACCTTGAAAGTACTTTAGTTTTAATTAATAGCATTTAAATTCATTAATATGCCTCGGCTCTGTGGGCATCTGTGAATTCTGTTTATTAATATTTCAAGGTGCTATATTGACAAAAATATGATAAATTAAGTGTTTCGGTCCTCTAAGACTATCCATCATTTTTTCTCTCAGATTGATGCTAAAAAGGACCAGCTTTCTGATGCCAGACGAGAATTGAAGAGCGCCAAGGCTGATGCCAAAGTACGGAGAGATGAGAAATCCAAAAAGTAAGTCAGTATGATGTGGGGTGGGTTAGTCATTTCCATGGTCCCATTTAAAAGACGAGTAAATAACTTTGTTTTTGGTTTCCCCTCAGGGCTGTAGAGACCAAGAAGAAGGCTGTTCAGAGGATAGAGGAGCAGCTGATGAAGCTTGAAGTGCAGGCGACTGATCGTGAGGAGAACAAGCAGATTGCCCTCGGCACTTCAAAGCTCAACTACCTGGACCCTCGCATCTCTGTGGCTTGGTAAGATGATATTGACATGAACACTCCAAAATTTAACCTCTGTTGCTGTAGCTGTAGCGCTCCATTGACAGATGTTAGAGTTAACACCATCACATGAAGTGGAAAGCACCGTGCCGTGGTGCAGCCAGGAGGTTTGTCCATTCTAATTTCTGTCTGGTTTTCTCTCCCAGGTGTAAGAAGTGGGGAATCCCCATCGAGAAGATCTATAACAAAACCCAGCGTGAAAAGTTTGCCTGGGCTATTGACATGGCAGACGAAGACTTTGAATTCTAAATCCAAGTTTGTGGTTTTAACTATGATACTTTTCATTTTAATGGATACTTGTTTTTAGCTTAAATGAATTTCACCCGATGGCCAGACCTGACAAGGAATTATGGAGAGTTTGAGCTGAAAAAGAATGGCAACGACAGGGTAAGGCGAGATGTTGAAGCCATTATGAAGTGGCAGCAGGGCGTTGTGGTTAGTCTGAGCATCTGATCTGAGATCAGGCAACAAGGCTGAACTATACCCACAACTGAGGCGTAGTCTCAGTAATCGGAAGACCCTTTCACCTTTGGCTCTCCCTCCTTAGGGACAAGACCTGGCAATGCCTGAACTTTGAACTCTGTGGTCCTATAGCTACTGTATTCAGCAAAAAAATGCTTTGTGTATCATTTTACTATCTTTGTTCACTCACTCTGTATTTTAGCCCTCCCATGTATTATTAATGAATTCTATATTTTGATAGAGAAAGTTAAATCAAAAGAATTCCTTAAATACACCCACGCGCCTTTTGAGGAAATGAAATGTGAGCTCAAGTTTTGAGTTGTGTGTGTGTGTGCGTGCGTGTGTGTGTGTTGGGGGGTCGGGGAGGGGGGGCATGGAAGTTGTGTGTTTGGGTGAATATTTTAAACTGGACTGTGTTGAATTGTATAACATGAAAGAGGATGATGCTTGGACCGGTAAGGGGGGAATACTGCAACCATGTCAATATTTACAACCAAGCAGAATGTGAATATGTTGTTTTACAGCCTCTATCAGGGACTTCTTTTTCAGTGTAAATGTGAACCAATCATTTTTTACCCTTTGGGTTGCCAGCATCCTCCGACTCTTTCTGCATAGCCCTGTCTACATCTGATTTTAACTTAATTATTTTAACAGTTGTTCCAAAAGAAAACTCCCTTATCTGTTACTTGAAGATAATGCTGTTTTAATGTATTTTAAGTCAGTAAATGGAAAGTGTTTTTATTCCCGGAAGGGTATGTGAGGGATATCAACTTTGCCAAAAAAGAGGAAAAAAAAAAAACGGAAAAAAAATCAATCTGTTACAATTTAGGCAGGTTTGTAATCATGTAAAGGTTGAGGACAAAGAGACATAACATTTAATGTGAATTATCAATTAATCTTATTCCACTTTGTTCCACTTGTATGACAGGAGAGTTGATGTAAGTAGCTGTAAAATCAACGTCCTATTCCTGTTTTTACAACCTTTTGTCATAGCCTTCGATCATGTTTCATTTTTTGTTTTTCTGTTTTGAGTTTTATGCTCATTGTAGGTTGAAAATGAATAAAATCCTACAGCTCAACATATTGGATGTCTGATATATTTTTGTACACTTTGTAATGAATTATTCACATTAGAGCTTGTGGTTTGTTAGTAAACATGTTAGGAGAACTAATGATGTTTCTGCAGACTAGTGTGTGTTCCTGTGAGTTTAAAAACACGGCCCCTCTCCCTGAGTGGAGGCCCCTGAGAAGCACAGCTGCCTGTTGGTTTTGGACCAGCAGCTGTACGAGAGATCTGCCAGGGTTATGGGCGTCCTCATATTGGCTTCCTGAGGCACATTAGATCTCTTCATAATGTCAAGATGAGCTTTTGCTTTCTCAATGAAAATGATCTGAGCCTGCGGCAGTTCGTGAGCAAGGTGTAACACAATCCAATGGAAAAATGAATAGCAGAAGGTAGAGAATGTATTTAACATGAAAATATAACCTATTACATTATAGCAGGATAATCCACATGTATTTGTGGGACTTTTCCCCTCCACAGCTGGAATATATTCAGTGTGAACTGTGCTGGTGTGCTTGACTGGCCTCATCGCAACCTTGTGCATTTTTGGTTTAATCATCTGTCTGGTCTTCTCTTGCGCCCTGCCCAAGAAGATTTTTATTTTTTAATTTCCTTGGCAACATCTGGCAAGCCTGCACCCCCCAGCAGACCTACAAACATCCTTTATATTTAATAGAGAAACTCTAATCTCCGTTTGGATGCGCATTTCGGTGTTCGCAGCTCACACATTACAGCATGCAGATAAATTGCTTCTTTGGAAATGATTACCATGATCGGGAAAAAAAAAAAATCGTTATTCTGCTCCCGGCATGACTGGTTAAATGCATCAGCAGCTCGCCACCAGCAGATGGCGCTATGTATTTGTCTTACCTGCTTATTCAATGCGTATTACTTGCATGCAACTTTCATATTCATCATCATCATCACAGTAAATAATTTAGTCAGACTCCATATAATTCCTATTCATTGCATTCTCGTCTGTGTACGTGCAGGAAATATGATTGGAGGCAGCAGTAGATGTTTGAAGAAATTAATGAGCCATTGATGCTTGGTGAGTATTCTGTTTATTCTGTAAAGATTCAGAAGTGTAGAAAGGATGATACAACAGTGCTTTATGATCAGACTATTTCATAAAAGTTTTAAGTGATCATAACACCGTAAGTCCAGATTCCATTTATCTCAAACCAAAATAAATTTGTAACATTCGACACAAGTGCATACACTGCTGGTAGGAGATCAACCTCCAATTTCACTTTGGATGGTATAGCACCGTTCTTAGCTATTAGCAGCTTGACAAAGATGCAGCTTAATAGGATTCATGTAGTGACTGTATGTTTATATGAACACAAGAAAATTCAGAGGAGAGGAAAGATCTCCTCATTTGGCTCTCTAGCTAGCACAATATCTCACTCTGTCAGTGTCTAGGGATCAAATTGATAATTTTGCCTTGAACAACATTTTGCCAGTAACAATATTTGATACAATTACAGCTTAAAAGTTAAACATTTTCCAAGTGTACAGAAAGCAGCACAAGATTTTTTTTTTCACAGATATAGACCAACAGTGACCATCAATGCACTGGCAAGTTTTTTTTCTTCTTTTTTTGGACAGCACAGTAGCTGGAAAGCAAGGTGATGGGCAGACAGGTCATATCAACACATGGACAGAGCTGAGTAAGGCAACGTTAGCGTGACAGGCTTCTCTCTGTTCAGTTTGCAGGGCAGTGTAGTGTATTGATCTTGACAGAGCTGTCAATATCTTTACTGTGGGGCAGTGTGATTTTAGCATTGCTGTCTTCATTAGTGCATTGTATATAGTCTTTTGCGTGTAGCTGAATTGCTAAGTGATCACCAACATTTATACAGATCTAAATAAAACATGTTTGATTGCATCTGGACTTACAGTGACTATAGAAGAGTAAATAGAATTGAAAAACCAAATAACGGAAAAAGTAAAATTCAAGGCAGTGCTGAAGTACTGGTTGCTAAAAAAGTAAAAAATATCACAAAGCCAACAATAACATTTCCTTGACACATCGTTTGTTTGTCCAGTCAGTACAAACCCTCCTTTATAGTGCAGTTTCAATCATATATATATATTTCTCCCTCTGCCCAAAAACAATATCTCTCGGCCCTCTTCTATCTTCCCTCATTCAAGTCAGTTTTCCAGTCAGTGTGCGTCTTTTCTCTTTCTTTTCTTTTGTCTGATCCCTCGTACTGACCTCATTGTGCACCCTCCCCACACAACCACAAAGAAGCATGAAAGGCTTAAACATCACAGGACTCAAAGGTGAGAAGTTCTTTCTTTTGACGATGGCAGGAAGTGATGGCAGATGGAAGAAAAGGAGGAGGAGGAGGAGGAGGAGGAGAAGGAAGAGGAGGAGGGGTGGGGGGTATTCACAGTTACAGTCAGAGTCCAACGGTCCAGCTACAATCACATCTGCTGTCATAATGAACACTCTAGACCACGGCCAAGGAGCGAGCAAGCCTTAACCATCCTGTTCCTCTGGCGAGATTGGGCCTGCTTCATCACACCTCCAGCAGCTCCATCCTCAGGCGATCTCTAGCATCAAAACACATACACACACAAACACAAGAACATTAACAGGCAAACACATGAATACAAATTGTGTAGATGTCATTGGAAAGTTCTTGCTCTATGGAAGTGAGGCGAGTTTTTTTTTTTTTTTTTTTTTTTGCGAGGGAGCATTGTGAAAAGAAGGCTGGGTATGAGAAACTTGCCTCTTGGAAACCCGTCTCACCAAAGACAATTGTCATGATTTATTCACATATATTAGCATGCTCTCACAATCTATAATTCAACAGCCCAGACTCCTACTTATCTAAAAATATCTTCTTAAACACAGACCTTTGATTGCCTGAATAAGCTACCCAGCATGAATACCTGTACACCTTTCTCCTGACTCCTTTTTACTGTACATCATGCAGTAACAACTACAAACAACAAGCTGACACACTTTCATCACTTCACCTGGCTTACGTTTTTTTTTTTATTTTCTTGACTGACACAAAGCGCTAGTTTAACAAAGCATTGTAAGGCAATGTGAATGAGTAGCTTCCTTAAGTGACTTTAATTAGACAAGATGATTTTTCCGACTCACCTGGCCTGATTGGCATCAGTCTGTTGCTCCATGAATGACTGACTGGTCACTGGCTGCTGCTGGTCGTCCACTCTCTCTGACCAGGGATCCTGCAAAACTCCCGGCTGCACTGACTCGTCAGCTTTCTCTCGCTCTCCGGTCTCCTCTGACCCCACTGGACCAAGTAGCGGTGAGTATGAATCCTGCCATACAACCCGCTGCTTTGAGTTCATTCCTGCTTCTCCCTCAAGGTGCTTGTTCGTGTCTTGCTCCATGAGTTTCTTTTGAGCCATCAGAGGGTCCTTCAGTGTCTCAGTTTCAGCTTCTCCGTGACCCTTCACCTCTTCTGAATCTGCAGGCAGGTGCTGATAGCTCTCCAGCCACTGCAGCTGACCGTTCTTGTGGCTGTAACGGCTGTCGCTGAACCAGCGTACCACCTCCGACTTGGGCAGGCCTGTGCGGACGCTTAACTCTTCGTACTGGTTGCTGCTGGGCCAGCGGGTGTTAGAGAAGACCTGGCGGAGGATGTGCACCTGCTGGGCGGTCTTCTTGCCCCAGGGAGGTGAGAAGGACGGCTGAGAAGTTGGTACCTCAGCCATCTCATGCTTGAGCTCTGAGGGTACGGTCTCAGAGCCGGATTTTGTTTCTGGTTCAGTCATCTTCAGCCTCTTCAGGTTGATCTTGATGGGGTCAACTTTCAGTTCTGGACAGTTTTGGTCACCCACAAAGGAGTCCTCTTCCTTAATGAGTTGCTGTAAGATTGACATGCCTTTTATGGGAAAGTCCTTGTTGCATTTACCCTCATCTAAAATGGATGAGCTGCTGCTGCTTTTGGTAATGACAGTGGTGCTGGTGCTTTCATTTGGGGATTTGCTGGCATGGTTTAGGTTAGGGACACTGTCGTTACAGGTAGTGCTGGGGCAGTCGGTAATACTGCTGTTGTTGGTTTTGTGAATATAGTTGTTGTTGCGATCGTCATCAGCTTTTGTGACTTGGGGCTGCTCTTGTGGACTGATGATGTTGTTATGATTGTTACAGGTGATGCTTGATTTGCTGGTGTTATTGATGATCACTTTACTCTTGTTACTGTTGGAGGCTTCCAATCCAAATGGTATACTGTTGCTTTTGACATCTGGTTTGCCGTTGGTGTTAGCAATGCAGTGCTCATCATTATTGCTAATGTTGGTAGAGCAAGTGGCAATGCTGTTGATGCTGTTGGTTGGGCTGCTGTTATTCACAGGTCTCCTGGTGACAGTCTCACCACCATTACTACTACTGGAATAACTGCTGATGCTGCTGCTACTACTGCAACTACTGCTGCTACTGCTGCTTCGACTGCTGCTGGTGCTACTGACACAACCGCTGCTTCCAGCCATGTCCAGGCCGAGGCCATTGCTCTTGTCTGGCTCAATGGTGGGTTGAGTATTCTTGGTCAGTACCTGTGTTGTTCTGACAACAGATGGAAACTTTGGGGGGACAATTGGGGTAGAATATGAAACCCTAGTGACCTGGGGGTTGGTTGACATGCTAGCCTGGGTGGCTATGATCCCAGCAGGCCTACCTTTCAAACTGCCATAGGGAACTTTGGCCATCTGGTAGTTTGGTCCCATTGGGCCTGATTGGGCAGGATGAGCAGTGACAGTGTGGTGGGTTACAATGTGATTGACGTGCCTTTGTGCAGAGGCCTGTTTTTGGGGTGCTCCACCCTGGAAGACGGTGTTGAACATCTTCCTCCTGGCCTCTTCAATCTCCTCGGGAGACCAACTTATGCCCTGCTTGAGCCTCTGGGCAGTAAACCACAGTTTGATCTGCTCTTCGGGGAACTCAGATACCACGGTTAGATAGCAGAGTTCGGCTTTGGTAGGGTAGGGAAACTTGCCAAAGGAAGTCTTGAGAAAGCTGCTGGTGTCCATGGCGGCATCATAGGTGGGGATGCTGCTAAGAGGGATCATCACCTTTGGAAGGTCTTTATTGGAATCAGAGGAGGGGGAGGAATAAAGGGAGGGAGTGTGCTGGTGAAAGACTTGATTGGACACTGTCGTCTTAATCACGTGAGAGACAGTGGTCCTCGGCATAGCTGGGGCACCAGAAACACTGAGAGCCCCGTTTTGGAGTTCAGGCACATTTGTCAGCATGCTGGGGTCTACATCCTTTCCAGTGTTTAGCCTCCGTACCTCTACGGTGTGGGAAACCACTATCTTTTTGTGTTCCCCCTTGGCTTTCATCATCTTTGCAATCGGTGTTTTGGTGAGGGAGATCCCAGATTCTGTGTAGTCCTCTCCACTGTCTGTGAAGAGACTTTGCTCCACAGTGGTCAACCCATCCCTCTTGTTGACATGTAGGGAGGCAGTGATCAAGCCCTCCATTATCCCAGGGTGGGCTTTCGCATTATGCAGAGCCAGGGCCTCAAAGCGGACGACTGACACCCCACAGTTCAGGCAGTAAAAGGTGGGCTGGGCCCTGAAGTCTAAGTGGCAGTTGTGCATGTGATCCAAAAAGTAGTTCAGGTCTCTGGACTCAAAGCGGCAGGTGGAACAGCTGTATGTGCCGCCTTTCTGCTTCTCATTGCCACCTTCTGATTTGGAGGAGCTGTTGGAGAAATGGCCAGAGTCTTCTCCGGAGATGCTGAGTATGCTGTCCTCTGGGATTGTTGGTAGGAGTTCTGGTAGACAGCCCAGTATGATTTCCTCACGCACATGTTTGGATTTGGATGGTATCATGCAGGGTACAGTGGATTTCCTCTTGCTGGCCATTGTGCAGTTCTGTGTAGATGGGAGAGTGAGTGATTGGTTGTCCGGTCTGATGAGAACAGAGGGCGGGTGGATAGTGGAGAGGACTGAATGAAGTTTAGTGTCATGGACCAGCCGCTATGATATCACAGTGTTGCTTCATGTTTGTCTTCTGTTACTTTAGGACTCCTGTCACATGGACAACTGTGTTTTAACACCTCACTGGGAACCTGTCACAGAGAGAGCAAAAATAAGGAGATGGAAAAATATATCACCATATCTGATTTACAAGACTTGCTCAACCCAAAGTGCAATCCCTGCAATGCACAATTATTTTAATGACAAAGCTGTTTCATATGCCTATAATCAAAAATAATGCCTAAACACATTGCTGTACACAGAGTGGCTAAGTGGGTCTTGCTAAATAGCCCCTTTTTTGTATCTGGCATGGGAGATCTCTGACAAAAATGATTCATGTTTTAAAATTAACTTCCAGCTGATTCTCAAAACATTCCAAGTGGTGTTAATTAAATTATTGATAACATAAATTATGTCAAAGAAATATGGAGGGCATACGGCTTTCCAAAATATAATTCAGTGCAACAAACACACACACACACACACACACACATGCACACACATACACACACTCTATCGAGCTAGCCAGCAGGCTGGCCTGTCTGTGTTCCAGTTTTTTGCTCGGACTTCCACTGACTTTTGCCTGGCTGTCTATTTTACATAAATTGGTGTAAAAAGGCCAGAAAAATAACAAATCCAGGAGATATATTAATCAACTGAATCTGGTCGCTGTTGTTGATCATGTGCCACATAGGTGTGGCACATAATTATTGATAGTATTAAGTACCATTACATTAACTGTTCATTTGACAGAATATGTACTTAATAATCACTTAATAAACTTGGTGTGTTGATTGACGCACTTGGTATTAAAATCTGGAAAGGCACCGATGTTTTAGCAGCCAAACTAAAACGATACAGCACTGAAATTTTTGGGGCTGACAGACAAAATCACTCATACTAGCTGCTGGTAATTTAAAGTAAAATGTTAGATGTCTTGGTGCCTCATGCCCTGAAAATGTGAAATTGTGCGTTTGAATCCAGTCTTGGACCTTTGTCAATTCATCCATCTCTCTCTCTCTCTCTCTCTCCGCCCTTTACTATCTGTCTACCGTCAACTATCCTTTAAAATTGAATGCCAAAAAATAAAATAAAATAACCACCAGGAATGTTTAAGGCGACAATTAATAGGAAAACCAATTAAATGTTGTCCTCAGACGGCCTTAGGATTTTTTTTTTTTTAAATGTGCCTATTGAATGGGAGTCTTTTCACCACTCCACAGTGCTGGTACTAGCTCCAGCGTCTAACCTTACCAGCTGTTTCACATTGTCTTGAACAACCAAAAATATGCAAAAATATGCATGCCAGTTTTCAGCTTTGTGCTCAATGTTAATCTACAAAAAAAGTATTTAGTACCTGTCTTGTCAGTGTACAGAAAGCAGTATTGGTATGAATTCTGTGGATTTTGTTCTTTTAGTTTCATGCGAACATGAATTTTGTCGATTTTGTTCATTAAACATGCAAAAATTAAAATCTTGGCACAGACGCCAGGAATCAAAGCAAAATTAATATTTATGGAGAAATAAAAAGTTCTTCAGTTTATTCTTGACACGCACTAGGTCACGCTGACCTGTTCCTCATTAGTTTGATATTGCAAAAGCAAACACATGAGGGTTAAAAATACATGGTTAAGCTTTTGGTCAAGCGCATGTCATTATATATTCAACTTCCCCCTGAGTGAGAGTGAGCCTTTGCTGGGAATTCTGGTCATGTGCCTCACATTAAGGCCAGACATTATGCTGCCAAGCTTGGACCGGAGCCACGGTTCACATTTGATCGAGGTTATACTGTACCATCCCTGCGTATTGTAGTGTCAAGAACCTACTGGAGCAATCAGGTGACTAGTGTGTGTCCCAGCGGTACGCCAACAACAGTAATGTTGACATGAAACATTCTGATAAGGTCTGATGAGGTTATTGCTAACACATATGGGGCCATTTACAGGCCCGGGGACTCAAACCGCCACATCCTTTGTCTATTCAAACATGACACTGCATGTGTGCGCAGAAACACAATACACAGGTCTTTGTGTGTCTAAATCCACTGCCAAACCATATGTTCAGATTCTCTCCTCCTCTAGAACTCGGGCTATAGGGATGGATGTGGATTGTGTCTGCTGTGTTCCAACACCTCGTTCCTTTCCTCCTCGTCTCATGAAATGAAAGACAACTCCGTGCGAGCATGCACGTATGTATACACCCTCATAAATCAGGTGTTTACATTTCACAGAGTTTTTGGGGGATTTTGTCTAGACGATGGACACACCTGCTCGACGTTTTTCAGTTATATAACTAACCTTTATAGTCTTTATAACACTAGACACTACACGTGTATAAAAAAAAAAATCATAAGGAAAAAATATGAAAGACATTGCGTTGACTTTCTTTGCCCTCTAAATGAACTCTTAACACACACACACTCACACACACACGCACACAGCCTCTCTTCATACCTCTCCCCTCTTCCTTTCTGAGCGACGAGAGAGGTGTTGATGTGTGACATGCTGCTGAAAACTGCTCTCATTCTATCATCATTTATCCATATCACTCAGGCTATACCTTCTCCTCTTGCAAGCTGATCATTTTAGGGGGAAAAAAAACCCATATCAGCTGTAAAAATTCACTCTCATACCACATAATATTTTGTCTATGTCGAGCTTCAGTGTACCTCGACACCTTGTACTGCATTGTGTAGGCTACACCGAACACAATGTCACATACTTCCGACAAATTTTGTGTCACACCGCATTTGTACAGCCTGAAAAG
The DNA here is from genome assembly GCA_900302615.1 of Holocentrus rufus. Taxonomy (NCBI): domain Eukaryota; kingdom Metazoa; phylum Chordata; class Actinopteri; order Holocentriformes; family Holocentridae; genus Holocentrus; species Holocentrus rufus. The sequence goes on from OMLF01033794.1 coordinate 41,109, forward strand.
CACTTTCAAGACATTCATTTTGCAGCCTCCACGTGTATGTTCACCATGGCCGGCTGGCTGGTAAATAAAAGATGAGCCTGTTCCAGAATTAAAAACCTCAAATGACTGCCCAACAGTACACAATGATCTCAGACAGACTGTGACGTTCTCTTTGTAACTGCCTCTTTTTCATTTCTAATGACGGCTGCCTTCT
>OMLF01033794.1:41321-55650 GCA_900302615.1 Holocentrus rufus
GCCTTCTGACAGAAAAAAAAAAAAAAAAAAAAAAAGGGAAAAAAAAAAACCCAAAAAAAAAAAAAAAAAAAAAAAAAAAAAAAAATACCCGAAACAAAACAAAACAAACAAACAACAAAAAAACTAGGTCACCAGCATCTTATGCAGTAATCCTGGTTCACTGCATCCAGACGCGAGCATGTGCTGTATGTTTCGCCGCCGGAGAGGTCATGATACCCTCTGACGGCACACTCGATTAACCCCTGGTGAGGACAAGGGGTTCAGCGAGTTTGTTCCACTAAACTAGGGATTTAGAAGTCAGCTCCCACGCAACAGAGGGATCTAGTCATGCACATCCGAAACATCTGGGTGAGAGACCTTATTATGCTATATAACTTTAGACTCATGTTTCGTAAAAATCCGTGTTGGCTGAGTCTAGCTGCGCTCTCTGTATCCCATTTTCAAGTGATTAATTTTGTTTGCCAAAACACCAGCGCGACGTATGCCAGGATAGTTCAGAAATAGCATCTGATGGAAAATAAAGCGGAGGAGAAGGTAATTTGGCCACGGGAGCTCGCTGCGTCTGGTGCAGTGGCCGACAGCGGCCCCCAGAGCGGACGGCGCTCCGTGACGAGACAGACGCTGGCCCAGCGCAGAGGCTCCCCTCCCCAGAACTCCCCTCCACTTCCTGCATGAGAAAACCCAAGACAAGCCAAAAGTTGAGAAAGGTTACATAAAGAATCAGGTCACCTATCAAAAGAATGGGCTGCTTTATCTAGTGAATGAGACGTGCGATCAGACACAAGACAAGGGCTTCCCAGACAGGGAGCCAGTGAATGGTTCCCTCTGAAAAGCCAGGCCTCGTGTTTCAGCGGCGAGGTAGACAACGCTCAGACGATCACTGTCCCCAGTGTGTCGTATGTCCTCGCACTGGCACTAGCTCTGTGGCACAGAGGGAGGAAGCTCTTTTCATCTCGGACCTGGGGAGTAGTATCTGAGCTGAGCGAGAGTGACTGAGCTCTCAGACCAGCTTTCTGAACACCCACGCTCAGCGTAAGCAAAGGGCCTTGTGTGTGCACTGAGCTGAAACCACGTTTGAACCATTCAACTTTTCCAAAACAAGCGTTTCAAAACAAATGGGATTAAACTAGATTAAAATCAGCTAAGGTTTTATATGTTCCGCCTTATTTAAAAGGAGGTTTCTGATTTACACAAGGCCTCCTTTATGTGCCCTTACACTGTCATTTCCATAACAATATCATATTTACATCTCATTAATATTTAATGGACTCTATACTTTTAAATGGCAAACAGCTGAGTGTGCTGCTCCAGTTTCAACAAATCAATTTTCAAACTAAAAAAAAAAAAAAAAAAATACAAACATTCATTTCCTTTTCATCACCTCATAAATTGCTGCAGTAATTACAATATTACTACACAAAAAAACCATGCCCAATCTAAAGTGCATTGCTACCAGCGGAGGGGAGGCGAGGCTGCAAAGTGGTTGCTCGACATTAAAATTTAATTCAAAACAGTCCACTGATTCAGACACTCCCAGATTGTTGGGTCACCTACAGCTGACATTAACAAACAGAGATTGGTGTTTTGTTGTGCCGCTTGTCACATGAATGAGAATGTGAAGGCTGCAGGAGGAAGAAGGACAAAGGAAGACAAAACTCAGACATTTGGGAGTGAAGTGAGAGGGTGACTGATGATGATGACAGACTGCGCTGTTTTCAATATTCCACCCTCCCGACACATCACACACACAAAAACACACACACACCTTCCCTGCTCACCTCCACAATATCTAACACCTGCACCGTTCTGAAATCTTTCTCTTTGAACTGAATAACTAGCAAGGAGTCTCTTGATGAGGCAGTCACACAAGAGCTGGGGAAAAAAAAAAAAAAACCCGGCATGTATTCTCTCGCTCGTGACAATATTTGTTTTGCGTGTAATTTGTCTTGACAGTGATCCACGGCTGTCTTGAGAGTCTGCTTCAAAAATCAGCCAAAAATCACCTGGCTTCCTCTGGGAGTTTGGGGGCAGAGAGGGGAACTCCTGACAGCTCCATTTGAATGATCAAAAAATCTGTTTAGGGGAGGACATTTTCTGCCAAATGTCCATTAAATAGATTAACGTCATGTGAGTGGATCAGCTGGACACCCAAATATAAGCCAGAAACAGAGAGCAATTACTGCCTTGCACAGAGAAGAGATTGGGAACAATGGCGCCTCATTTATAAGGGAAACGTGATCCAGTGCTGGGAGCCTTTAGACGGCTGACTGTCGAATTGCGATTGTTCCGTTTCGTGCATGTCTGGGTGTCTCCTGTGTCCACCGTGCTGTCAACGTGGACTAATGTGTTATTTTCTGACAGCGGGGATGGACAGGATTCAGTCAGGGGGGCTCATCTTTGTGCGTGAGTTGTCCTGCGTGCTCGCCAGCATGAATAGGTGGTGGGCTCCGGTGTTACGTGTGCTGAAAAACAATTCAGAGTCATCAGGGTCATTAGCACGGTGCTAATACAGCACATCGGTCCGCGGTGTCTCCGCTGCGTGTCCAGCCCTGCGCTGAAGACGCACTGTAGCGGCAGTGTGTAGGCTCCGTCTGCACCGCAGGCTCTGTACGTGGGTGTGTTTGTGTGTGCGTGTTAGTGTCTGAATGTCTGCTGAGACGCAGGTGTTGTCAGCCGTCTCCTCCTACTCCTCACCCCCCTTACCTCCATGACTGCAGCCCCGTCCGCTGGGAGACCAGTCGGTGGTGCCACTCATGTGTTAACATTGCCATGGCAACCCCTCTCTTCCCCTTGCCCACCACACCACACACAGCGGAGTCACTCGCCCACACCCACCAACCTCAAGACACACACACACACACACACATGCACACACACTGAATTCCTTGGACTGCATCCGGTGCAGCACAAACTTAATCCACATGCCCTGCCAGCCATCTTTGAAAGTCCAAGTCATGGTTTAGTCTGTTTTAGATAACTTGGGTGAGGTTAGTAATAAAGACGCAGGTTTTTCTTTTTCAATTAGGCTGTAGCGACAGAAAAATTCCTGCTCCGCTGTTCTTATAATATTTATGACAGAGCACCAACAAAAGAAAAATCGGAGCCATACACACTGCAAATGACCTCCTGCCAATGTTATTGTCTTGCTAAATCGGAAAGTAGGCCTGAGGACTGAGGCTGAACAGTATATAGAGCTGCACTCTGTCTGTCTGAGCATCTTTGTTGAATGGTGCTGTTTTCTGTTATGGTGAGTGCTCACTATTCAAATCTTACATTGTTCTCCAAACCCTCTATCTGTGGCCCAGATGAATGACAGACAAATAAACCATGGTGTGCAGGGAAAAAAATCTGAGTCATGCATCCTTTTTCATCACTTTTGATGAATAACTCCTTCAGTTCTGTAGCCAAGACTACAGGCATTGATTTGGCAACTTAAGAAGAAAAGGAAGAAAGATGGCGGCGTACCGCACATTGTACTGTCCATCCTAAAATGGCTGACATCACAGCCTCCTGCAACTGCCAAAGCTTGGCAAATGCCAGCTCCTGCTGACCAAACCTTTCTTGCATGGGACAGACAAAGTGGCAGGGGCTCTTTCCCCACTAGCCCCAAGGTTTTTTCCCTCCATGAGTGCAAAGAAGTTTCTTTTGGTTGGAACTGTGCAAACATGCTGTTTCAGTGAGGCTTTTGAGCTCTCTGGGCTTCGATACGGCATTGGTCTCTATGACAAAAGCAATACGAAAGGATGAAAGCCCCGAATAAAAGTGAATCTGTATAGAATGCCGTCCTTTCTGACGGGAAAAATAGGACTCGGTACTGTGCTGCGGAGAGCATTCTGCGAGGACCATGAGGTATGCCGTTATCATGAATGCTTGTTTGTACAAAAACGGCTGGGAAATAGATCTGGTTGGCATTAGATAGTTGATTTTCTTCTCTGAACTCAAGGAATGTTATACACTCCATGTCAGCTAAAACTGCAAATCATGACCATATGACCTTCCTCAGTATTCTCTGGCAGGAGATCCACAGTGAACTGTGGGCGGCACACATGAACACATTATCTAACTGCTGGTAGAAATCAGAACATCAAATCCTACAAGTACAGTATTCCAGGTAAATAAGGAGTGGCATGTGCAGATGCCTTTTGGCGGAGGGGAGTGGGCACTCTCGCTCGATTACATTGTGTCTGTGTATACAAACACTCCGCTACGGCCATAACGAAAACTGTGAGCTGTGCCTAATTGCAAGGAGTGAGGGATGAAAGGCAATATGCCTGGCCTCATTAGAGCAGTTCCGAGAAGGGAGATGGAAGACCGTTCCCAGGCATCCACAAAGGGAATTGACATTCCCCCAGTGTAACCTTCCTGCAGGAGTGAAACCTTCCACACACACACACACACACACACACATACACCAACTCTCCGGAGCAGGCTGAACCCAGTCCACTGGAGCCGCACAGTGAGAGCTCATCTACCTTTGTTTTGTCTGTCATCACAGATGCCTGCAAATTAAGTATCCGAGTGCAGAAATATGTACTGGAGACCGATCCGTGTGCTCCAGACTCGGAGCTCCACTCCATAAATCCATGCACCCACTTTTTTTTTTCGGGATATACTAATGGCAGCGTTGCACAGCAGGTTGAATAACTTAACATTGTACATTATGTAACAACTGTATACTCTCAACCCATGAAAATATATCCACCAAATTACCAATTTAATAATGCCTGTCGAGCTGTTTGGACAAATTTGGGTTGTCTCTGATGTTCTGGACACTGGACACACATGAAACACTGAGGCAACATTAGTCAGCAGAGGTCCCTCCCCTAAAGCACAGTGAGACACATGGCATTCAAAGCTGGCTCAAGATTAATGTACAGATAGAAAAATGTGACTCTACAGGAACTGATGTTTTAAATATGACTCACTGAGATAATCCACAGTTTGCAAAATATGCACAGCCTGTTCGGAAAAGAAGCAGCTCCACGGATACTGTATGTTTCAATGTGTGTGTGGAGTGAGGCAGCAGCACATGTTGGTAAGAGGAAGACGAGGAAATGAAAGAAAGAGTCCTGTGCATAGAGATACAGGCCTACCTTTTTGCTCTGGCAGGAGGAAGGGATTTGTTGGGAGTTAGCGATCAATAGATGAAAATTGACACTTCGCATGCAGTTTGAACACCTATAGACACTGAGCCTTCAAAGATCATTCGATTACCATGCTATAAGCCCTGTTTTGAAAAGTCTTTCACAACTAAAAACACTCACAGTTAAACCACAGTGGGGAAATACAGCGCGTTGTGCAATAAAATAAGCAGATACGCCACATTGTATAGCGACAGGAGCGCTAAATCAGACGGACGGAGGATACATTGCTGTAACTGTAACAAACTGACAAGTTAACCCGTTTCACTCCATTCACAAGGCTGTGGAGCAAAACACTGCCTCGGAGCTTACTTGCTAAAGGCGATCTGCCACTCTCAGAGGGATATATAACCTTATGAATATTCCCAAAAAATCCTCCACTCCCCCTCCACCTACTGTCGCCATTTTATACATTGGCGACTTCATATAAACTGCCTTGACTACGGCACCAGATGAAAATTCAATATTCAACAGCGAGCCATAATTTCAGTAAACAACTTGGGGATCGCGCCTCGCCAATAACAACAGCTATTCGGTTTTTGTAAGAGTAGATGAAACCTTACCTTAACAGTCGGCCGGGAAAAATGGGATCCGACATTAATATATAAATGAATAATATTGGATTAGCTCCGATCGTTGCGCTTTGAGAAGAAGAGGAGGAGAGGAGGGGGTGGGAGCTCTCCTCAAGTGAACCCGGTGAACTGGCGTGAACCCGTCAGTGACCACGGCAAGGTACATTACATTACATTACCTCTCCACCCCTCAACCACACTGTATGGAGACGGCAAAACAACTATGGTCGGCGGCGCAGGACGAGGCAGCTCCAAAAAAATTATAGCGAGTGTATTTCCTATGAACACGTGATTCAGAGCGTCACCCAAAATCCAAAAGCCCTTTCATCTAAAATTTTGGAGAGGGGCGGGGAGGGGATGGGGATGTGTGCGTGTGTGTGTGTGTGTGTGTGTGTGTGTGTGTGGAAGGGAGGAGGGGGGTACGTATACTGAGCCCAGTGCATATTTGGGTATGTCGTTATAGGAGCAGGCAAGGCAATGGAGGAAGAGAATGGGCTATACATAGCTGCAATGGTGCCACGAGTAAGGCTAAACAGATGGATTTTATTTGGGATTTATGAGGGGTTCAGGGATCTCCCATTTCAGTAAGCATTATTACCCTAAAGGACTTTTTAATTAGGTCACATGGCTTTTCAATAGATGGCTGCCATCTTTAAAAATATCGCTTGATGGGCTACTATGAATATTAATCGCTGTGGGAATTGTCATTTCAAGCACAGGCCTATTAGCCTACCAGCTTAAAATAGACTTTTACGCACACGCGTAATGGTGACACACCAAATTACGCAGTCGCACACTTGCACGGTAACTGTAATTGCTTCGGTGTCATTTTTGCAAAAACATGAAAGTAAAAAATACGAGGACGATATTCCATTAATCAGATTACCAAGGCAAGGTGTTATTCCGTATAACGGGGAAACTTTCGGTCGTGACCCTCATGACCTTGTTCGTCTTCTGTGCGTAAAGGCGCACTGAGCCGAGCGCGCTAATGACCGAACTACCCAAAAAAGGCAAACACATACAATTTAGAATGAGGGCCACAGAGAAAATATGGTAATTGATAAAAGCCCGAAAAATAAATAGGCCCATAGTAATTCTACAGTCAACTGTATTCACATATTACAAATTCTATAAATCCTATTCCTTCATTTATAGATGAAGGAATATTACAGGAATACTAGTGGCGCTGTAGGTGATAGAAATAGTGTAGAGTACGACAAGGTCACTATAAAATCACTGCTGACTAACATAAATAAACTGTAAATCCCTTTGGGGATATTATACTACTATTATAGTTGTTTTTCATGAGGTAACTATGTAAATCCTAAGGATTGCAACATAAAAAATGATATATTACTGACGATGACATACATGGATATGTGGGACATATGTAGGCCTGCTGCATTTTTGTAAAATGTGTTCCTGCTCTCCCTTTGCAGTTTGTGTTGATTGGGTTCAGACATTGCCTTTAGCTGTGGTTGTGTACAGTCAGAGTAACCAAAGATTGTCTATTAAGAAGAGGAATTACTCGGTAATTAAATGAACCAAAAACCTCCATCTCTCTTGACAAAGCTCCCCCATTTCCTTGGACTTCCTGCTTTACTGGAGGTTGAGAATTTTTGGGGTTTCTGCTTCCACTTGAGTTGCATAATATGTTACCCCATGGAAACACACAGATTGAAGGTGAAGAATGAGCGGTCAGTGAAATATTGAGTCATTGGAGGAAATATTCAATCAAGCTGTTGAAGAGAGTTGTACAAATCACTGAAGCCATGAATTAGTTTCACTTTACTGTTCAAAATCAGATGGACAACTTGAGAGACCAATGAGAGGATGTTGGATGGGCCTTATTAACTCCTCCTCTTTATCCACAGTAAGCAGGAATGTTCTTCCTGGTTTTCTGCTCTGTGCAGAGGAAAGCCTGGGAACGAGGTTGTGAACTAGAGAAGTGGGGCTTCAGCTTAACCCTCAAGTAACTGTTCTCCATTCACACATTTGCCTCAAGCCAGAGATGGTGCAGCTATGCAAAATACTGTTATCATATTGACCAATCGGGTGAAGTATTTTTTCCCCTCAAAAACCATCACAAAATGGCTGGACACACAAATTTATTTTTGCCTGTAACACCAATACACTGGGTGTGCTCATTTACTGGTCACATGATCAGCAGTCAGAGCCAATATGAGCAGAGCAGAATGTGGTGCTGTGATTGTCGGCACTGCAGAGGACTCGCTGGTCAGTGTGTTTGCCCTCTGCCATGTAGGCCCAACTGGGAGCATGTTAACATCAATAAACCAATAACACATTCATCTGGAGGCAGTGTAATTATGGAAAACAAACCACACCATTGCCAAGACAGCCGGCAGTCTTCACACTGCGTTTCACTTTATGCGCCGTCAAATTTGGAGGGAAATCTGCAGGATTGCTTTACAACACAAAACAGGAAGAGGGCGCTGTGCTGTTCTTGGTCGTGTTTACATCCCAGAGTTTATCTGAGGAATCCGTTTACAACATGAAGGTGTAACTTATACAGGCAACTGTTTGATTAGGTAGTGGACCTCTGTCCTCAGATTGCCTGGTTGCGCGCTTTGTTTTATTTATCACCCGATGAGTCATAAATGCTAATCTTTTTGAACTGAATTCACCCCTCCCAAAAAGAGTACTGTGTTCCTAGGCTATTTACTCAGTTTTAATTTGCTACATTTAATTTACCCCTGATGTACAATATTTTTACATAATGGAATTGATGGCAGCCGTCTTGCCCACTTAGAGCAGAGATATTATTATTATTATTATTATTATTATTATTATTATTATTTTATTCATTATTATTCTTTTTTCAAACCTTTAATTAACCAGGAAGTCTCATTGAGATTAGGAATTTCTTTTTTAACAGAGGCCTGGATTATGTACTGTACTTAAATAGTAGTATCCTAAATAATTTAGTTCATAATACTTCCATGGAGAGAACCCACGAGTCATTTCCAGGTTTTTGGGGTCAAAATTGGATGGCTTTATACCCCATCAACTTGGATGTATTTGATTTTCTCTTCTGGGATGTTCAAATTTTTATGTTTCCACAAGTGTATCACAAGTGGTTTACAATTATGTGGCCTGTTAATGTTTAGCGTATGACTTTAAGCTACAGATTAAACAATAAAGTCCAACTTGACTTGACTTTAACATGTGACACGTTGCACCTTTGAATGTGTGCTCTGGTGACGCCTGTCTTACCAAAAAAAATCGTGACAGAGTGAGAGATCTTTGTTTGTTCTCCCTCTCGGGTGTAACAGGATCACGGGAGAGCAGGGGGGTGTGTGCTGGAGGTTTGTTTTCCTACAAATGAGCCAATCAGACTGAGTGCGCACCAGAGTGACAGGCCTCCACAGCGAGCCTGGAGACGCCATTCTGGTTTGACAACAGCCCGGCAGCCAATACCGATCAGGGACGGGCAGGAGCAGAGGGAAACAACAAAATACAAATTTCCCCTCCTGTTCCCTTAGTTGGAAACGTTACGTGCCACCTGGGCAAGGTTGCAACCTAATCGAAAAAGGAGGGCGAGTCAGGAGCCAAAGTTATGGCCATGTCCCAGAGCTTAGGCGACTCACCTTGGAAGTGGGGGTCAAAAAAGACCGATAACACCGACCTGAACCTGCAGGAGGTGTACAACGAGAGACACCGGCTGGCCCTGGAGGAGCTGCTCTCCGGAGGGGTCGACAAGTTTCTGGACTTCCTCAGAAAAGAGAGGATCCCCAACTTTCTGTCCGACGATGAGATCCGGCGCATCCGGGACGCCGCGGCGCCGTCCCGGTACGCGTCGGGGGACCAGATGTTGGAGCAGTCGGTCAGCAGCTCAGTCGACTGCTCCTCCGTTACTTATTTCCCAGATGTGTCGGACGTGGAGCCTCCGGTGCTGGAGATCGGCTGGCCCGCCTTTACCTCCGGCTCGTACCGGGGAGTCACCCGGGCCGTCGCACACTTCCAGCCCAGCTACGGTGAACACATTTACAGCTGCAAGGAGGCTGCGAGGCGCATGATTAAAAGTGCCAAAGAGGTAGGGTATGAGGAAAGTGTGGATCAAACCCACCCCAAACCACAATATTTTATTAATCGGCCCAATAATTTTCATGTAGGTCTGTTTGTAATTCAAATTAGGCAACTGCTATCTTGACTCCCTTAAAAAAAAAAAAAAATCACCACGTTGTACAGTACTGATTAGTGATTTTACAGTGTAGGCCTATGTGGTGGTACTCAAAATATCAGGCCTGCTTTATGTTTGTTTTTTCCCTCTTATTTATTTATTTATTCATTATTATCTTTTAAATTGTCCTATAGTTTTAATATAGGGGCACTACCATAGAAACTACAGTAGTAGTATGAATTTGTATGTTTTCTTATGATTTATTAAAATGTACCTTATTTTTACTATATTTAATAAAATATTTCTCTCTATATATTATGTTATTTTCCATTACGAATTAAATATATATATCTTTAAATCAATTTGGACCCATTTACAAATCAAATAAGGATATTAATGTGGCTTCATGTTATAAAAAGATATTGGGGGAAAAAAACAAGTCACAAATGTGAATCTGTTTCTTTGTGCCATCCTGAAAATAGCCCAGAGGCATTTTCAACCATAAACCAGATATTCCCCATGGTATCTGATTTCCTTGATCAGCCTATTTTAGAGGCCTAGTTTTTTCAGTCTTCATGTAACACCCATAACTAGATCCAGTGACTGAAGGATAAAAAAATATATAATAATCCATGCTTATTTACGGTAGCCTTCATGTTGGGAGCTGTCAGTCCAGTCTCTCCAGTTTTCAAAAGAAACATTCCAATATGAGGAGAATCTGTGGCTCAGAGCAACACATCAGGCCTGGCTTCCAGATGTGCCTCGACTTGCTTTGGTTTCCAACATGAAAGTTTGCTTTCCCTCTTTAATCAAAATGCTTTAAGCACCAGATATATCCTCTCTGAGCAGGTGTAGATGACTGTAGAGTGAAAGATGTTACATCTAGTTGGTGGTATAGACTAATCTCTTCTCACTCGGTTGGAATCCCAGCAATATGTCTGGATAAAATTAATTTTATCTGCAATATTTTCTGATTGTCATGTTGAAATATAAAACCACTGCGCACAGCCTTTTTTTTTTTTTTTTTTACTACAAAGAAGCCACTGTCTGAGAAAGCAATGCAGTCTGCCTGAACGTTTATTACTGACCAGCTCGTGTGAGCAGCCTGGTTTCTATATCTCTGTGAAGCGGAATGCAAATTTTACACATTCTTTTAAAAACAAACATAAACACTGTGAAATTTGCGTTATCACCAGCCAAATAAAACGAGGAACCCCTGACTAAGCTGCATGCGGATAACACCAGCTTGGAGCAGAATAGCTGTGATATCTAATCCACTACCTGCCACACAACCTTTACAACATAATGTAAAATTCCACCCCTTCTTGTGAAAAAGAAAATCTCTGTCTCAAACTGCAGCTCAGAAAAATGTAGAAGAGCCCTACAGTATACCTACTTGTCTCCCGTATAAATGTCATTTGTTTGCTGAACAAGCGTTACAGCCGATTGCCATGGTAACAGACCACAGTCGATAGAAAGCTCATTAGTGCACACATTACATGGAGTGTGTCCGACAGAGATGCCCAGCTCTGTGTTTGAATAAGGCCCTGCATTTGATAATAATGAAAACACAATCATGCGCCATGTCTGGGAGAGCAAGGCTGCAGCCTCAAATGAATTCTATTATATTACCTCTGTAATTTTCCATTGCAGGTGATTGCCATAGTTACAGACTCTCTGTCAGACCTGGATATCTTTAAGGATCTTCAGGAGGCGTGCACCTGCCGTAAAGTCCCCGTCTACATCCTCCTTGACCAATCATGTGCTCCAGCTTTCCTCAAGATGTGCAGCAATATCAATGTTCGGTTGGATGACCTTCGGGTATGTGGTTGTTTTAGTAATGCTGGGTGTGGCTCTGTGTGCATCACAACACAGCATTCAGATGCCATCAGACTGGTAGGAATTGTGCCTTATAAGATTTTGATGTTAACTTGAACAGACTTGAATCCTTTTCCTCCAACCACACCCGCCCAATTTTAATTATTTTATATATTATTCATATATTATTATTTTTTTGTTCCCCTAAAGCAAATGAGAGTCCGAACCATAACGGGTACAACTTATTACATGAGGTCTGGAGCGAGGGTGACCGGGAAAGTTCACGAACGGTTCATGCTGATTGATGGAAACAGAGTGGCTACAGGTTCTTACAGGTAACAACCCACTTACCAGCTTCCATAAAGTAAATAAAGGCGGCAGAATTCTCAAGTAGTGTGCTTTTCCTCTTAAGCAAATAGCCTGGTAACTGGAAGTCATGCATGTTGCCTAATCCCATTCCTGTGTGCAGGTTCAACTGGACTGATGGCAAACTGAACAGCAGCAACCTGATCGAGCTTTCAGGCCAGATCGCGGAGAACTTTGACGAGGAGTTCCGCATCCTCTACGCTCAGTCTCTGCCCATCAATACTCGGTGTCCTCCGAGTGGCCACAACGGCGGTATCTCTGAGCACCTCCTCGTCAAACAGCCAGTCACCTCTTCTCCTTACACCATCAAAGAAAAGCCTTTGGATTATGTGTGCCTGACCAGCACACCCAGCCGCAAGACCCCGATCCCAGCGGTGCAGCTCCCATGTGAACCTCAGACCAGGGAGACGGCCTGTAACAGCGGCCCGGCCTCCAGCTCCTCCACGATAGGCGAGGACTGGACGAAGGAGCAGCACATACAGGAGGAGATCCTGGCTGGCAGCGCCACCCGGTGTCTCCCTGCAGATGCCCTCGCAGTGGCAGAGCTGGTGAAGCCCGCCACCTCGTCCTGCCCCGTGTCCACTCAGACCAGCTGGCCCACAGTAGACCGTGACGTCCAGACCGACCCAGAGAGCTTCCCGCAGCGCCCCGACCTTATCACATCCGTCTCTGCTGCCCAGGATCCAACAAGCAGCAGCCAGGACGAAGCTGCCTCTCCCTCTTCTGGTTCCTGTTTGCAGTCTCCCAGGCGGAGCACCCCTCACCAGGCGGCGGACCGCCGGCCTGCCGTCCGCCGCAGTTCAGCACCTCCTGACAGAAACCTGAGGGATAGCTTCCACAAGCTGACCAAAGAGCGTCACTGCCACTACACCACAATTCGCACCAAGCTAGAGCACATGGTGACCATGCTGTCCCAAAGGCAGGAGCTGGCGGACGTCACCAACGTGACTCTGAGGCCTGGCGCTCACACAAGACACAATGAACAGAGAGAGTGTGGGCAGAGGCCAAACCCCAGGCTGCTTGGTGACAGTGTGGGCATGGGAACATGGCCAAAAGCCAGATGTGTACACTAGACTTGGCTGCAGGGACTTGGGGATGCAGGGTACTGGGGGGAATAACTGTTCTAAGCTTTCTTAGGAGTGGGTTATGTCTTATGCAATTTCAGTGCTACTGTCTTTTAAGTCTCTCTCCACAATGCCTGCTGTTGTCCTTTTCATGTTATGTTCCTCTTATCTATGTCTGTGCAATTTTTGGTGCAATGGTAATACAAGAACATGAGGGAATTGTCAGTGGTATCACTCAGAAACTCTAATTTTAAGCACAAACATGATGCAATAATTGTTTTTTGACAATGTCAATCGAATAAATGTAATCTACTGAGATTGGAGAAACATCCAGTGTGAATAAGAATAAATTGTGTATGGAATCATGCGTCCTCTTTGTGGAATCGTAGTTATGGTTATTTGAATTAAATTTGGATGCTGTAGCTGCATTCGGATGTGATTCCAGAGAGCAGCTGGCTCTCACTGTGCCTTACTTAATGAATAAAGTAGTATTTGTTTCGATGAGTGAGATTTTTGTCTTTTCTTACACTTTACCAGTAATCTACCCATTGTGTACACTTTTAGCCCCTATGTAGTTTCATTTGCAATCACATTCTTGTGATGAGCAGCTTAGAGAATATTTGCTCAGAAAGTCCAGGACACACAAGCAAGTAAAACATGCCAAAGTGACTTAACAAAGTGAATGAACACCTGCGCTTTATGCACCACAGTGCCTTCATGCAATTCAATTAGTTGAGAGAGCATCTGTGATACTGGCACCTCCACTGATTACTTAGCCAATCAGAGTTGCTGTCCAGGGTGAATTTGGAGAAAGAAACCCTGTCACAGATTACTAGCATAGATTAGGCTGAATGCTAAATGAATGCTTGTACACACACACACACAGATGGGATTTTACAACTGATGATTTCTTACTCTGCAGCCATGCTCTTGTATTAAGTTTTATATTAAGTTTCCACAGGCCTACAGATTCCTATCAACATTCCCCCGGAGAACAAATTTAATTCAGACAGGCCAATAGCCAAAATCATCAGCAGGAGTGAAGCAGACGGTTGGTATTTGTGCCATATCATGATAATGTGAACAGAGCATCATCATATCAGTCATATCATAACAGTCTTCTGTAAGTCACTCTGAATTTGCACATAATTGAACTTGGCACGAACAAGGTGCTTTTCTGCCTTTCTACCTTTCAATTGAGCACAAAGGTCCTGCTGTGTATAATCA
>OMLF01033794.1:59707-80813 GCA_900302615.1 Holocentrus rufus
CCCCCCCCCAACCTCGCCATGTGCTCCAAGATGTTAGGTCAGCCTGCTTTCTTGCACCGAAAAATGATCCTAGTTTGTTTATCTGAAGAATATCCTCTCTGTTCCTGATGAAAGTGTGGCTCAGTGTTTGTTCGTGTGTCCTTGTGTTGATGAAGACAGAGAGAGGAGATACTGGAGCTGTTTGCTTTGCCTGTCCCGGAACCTTTTGTGTTTTGTAACCGCGGACTTGTTTCTTTTGTTCGTTAATTCTCCACACTTCATTGTTCCCTCGGTGTTGTATGCTGCAGTCCTGTCCGCTGTCCAGTTTACTACAGCTTTAGACAGACCGGGGTACTTAGGATTATCACATGCTCCTCTCCTTAATGTAAATTGGCAGGGAAACTGCTATGGAGCTACAAGGAGGAGAGAAATTAACCTGTGTGTGTAGGGGTTGGGTACTAAAAATGCAACTCTGTCAGCCATGCTATAGCCGCTAAGCTTACGTTTGGCTTATCACGGTCGTATTATTCAAAAGGACACCTTATCAGCCGAGGCAACTATTAGCCTTCTGCAGCACACGCTCCACACAGTGATGCTCTACACGGTTCCACATTAACTCTGGTGTCTATTTCAGCAGCTCTCTATCCATTTATTGATGCATGTCTTCCATTGATCTGAGCATTGATTTGCCATGTAATCCATTACCCATCTGTCTGTTTCAGCGGGCTTTTAAATGATCCGTCAGATTGAGCTATTAAGGGGAGTGGTGTTGAAGTCCAAAGGTTGGAGATGCATTCAGGGAGAGAGGGGCGCTGCAGGAGGAGGAGAAGGAGGAGGAGGAGGAGGAGGAGGAGGGAGCAGAGGGGAGAAGGATGTCTAGAAGTTTGTCTTACACTATAAAGCCACACAGGTGTCCTCAGGCTTCTATCATAAATGTAATTCACAAGAAAGATGTAGTCAGGGTGTTCTTCTGTGGCGTCCCAACATACCAGATTAAAAAGGAGTCGGACATCCAAGTCCTCCATGACAGATATCAGGCAGAACGTGAAAGACCACTCTTGTGAGGTGAAAACTCTGCAACTCCCAGTTTTGATGATTCTCATATTTTAACTTCAGTTGAAGTTAAATGTCCCTTTATGGGCTGAGAAAGTTTGACGACTTCTCGGGCTTACGAAAACCCGTGAAAACTCAAAACTGCATGGTCATCAAGCTACAAACAAGGCTGTTTCTCTTAGTTCCTGAAAAGTTGACATTTTGGAGGTTTTCACCTGACAACAGCGATATGTAGAAGAAATGCAATCTTCATACAGCGCTCTCCCCCCCTTGCAAGGTGTTAATAAACGTACATGCTTTTGGAATAGAGAAGAGTGCATGAAGATTGTCTCGTGCTATTTTGAATTACGGTTGAGTGTAACCCTGTAATCTTGCCATTAGGACCAAGAACATATTGAGGAAACAAAGAAAATGCCACCAGCAAAACATGGATGAGAGGGCTAAGAAGGGGCTTTCAGATTGAGATGCAAGATGGATTCATATATATTCATGAATTCACACAGAAAAGTCAAAGGGAAGCAGTATGATAATCTTGCAGTAATTGCATTTTTTCCCTCCAACTGTTTTTGGCAGTGCTGAGAGCCACATCCTGAGCCATACGCCTGTGAGTTCAGTCTTCAGGAGTGTCACAGCGGTGAACAGTGGATACACTCTGACCCCGTATCTGAGGCCAGTCAATCCACAGCGGGGTCAAGTGGTGGGTACGCCAAATCCGGTGGATTCATGGGGAATGGGACGGCTAACATTAGTGCTTCGATGGTCAATTATATGTTTAATTAACTAAGACAGACATCAGATAATTGAACTATTGACTGGCCTCTCTTAGTCACATTTGTCTTCTGATTCAGGGCCCAAAGATTCAGCTTCGAGACTCATATCAGATTTGTTTGAGGGCACAAGATCCTGATTTGACTTGAAATAAAATAAGGCCTTCTCATTTGCTTGTCAGATTCCTCGGACTGAAGAAGAGCTATATTTTTTTATTTATGCTCTCATTGCTCTTTTCTTTCCCAGCCCCAGGAGACGCTATCACATGCTTGGGTATTTTCCAAAAAAACAAAACATCCAAACAACCGCATTTCAAACTATCAACCTTTTTTTTTTATTTTTTTCTCCATACATGTCAGTCTGCTGGATACATGTCAGCAGCCGTCTGAAAAGTGCTGACATCGCTGGCCTCCTGTCCAGCAGCCCCGCTGCCTCTGTGTGAACTTGGATTTAGCTCAAGGGTATAGCCACCCTGCTAATGTGATGTAGCTCCAAGAAGGAAACAAATTGGCCTGACGTTTCATACACTGCCTTGTCTTGATTGTGTGATGGCTTCTGCTGCTAATGTGTTACGATGGGTAGACCTGCACTGGGAGGGAGAAGGGTGTGTGTGTGTGTGTGTGTGTGTGAGAGAGAGAGAGAGAGGGAAAGAGAGAGAGAGAGGGAGAGAGAGGGGGGATGGGGGAAGGGCCTCAGTCTGCAAGATCAGCACAAGTGGAATTGCATTGATTCAGTTAACTGCAGAGTTGGAGCGTGATGTGGAATTCTGTTTATCAAGGGTGGAGTTTACACGATCGGCTCCATTTTGATTTCATTTTCTGCATCGTATTTATAATCATTCCCTGCTCTCTCACTTCAACAATGAAATATTAGATCTGCTTCATACATATAGCTCCACCCGGAGTTTCGCACGTTCGGTGAAATGAGCAGATACGTGTCCCGCACTAAATAAATGTCTTGGTGGTGAATAAAACAGCCACCTAATGTATTTACCCAGGGTCTTTATAACTAGAAACGCTCCCAGCACTCAGATACGATGGCACAGGAAGATATGCTCTGTAAACATCATTGTAATCTGAATCAATCTACATCGTCAAATACAAACAACTGACATCATGTTCTGTTAATCACCAAGAAACGTGTCTTATATCGTGTTTCCTGCACAAACTGCATGCAGCCTTTTTCCCCCGGCAGAAAAGACATCTGCTGACGCTAAACAAATTGCAAAAATAAATCTCAAACGTGACATTAATTAAATGGAATAAACCTGTGAATTTTCAGCTTTGAAATATGCTGTCCCCCTATATCCCCTGACTGGTCGGTCTCAAATATACACCTACACAATACTGCCTGCCATTGCCAGAAATGAGAGAAGCTTGTCCTCTTCTTGTGATCTGTAATGTCGTATTGATGTATAGTGAAAGTTGCTTATGTTCACAGATACTGAATGTACTTTTCCATACTGTGGGTAAAATATAATATAGAGAGTCCATTCCTATACTGAGTGAGGCTCCCTTAGAATAAATCTGTATCAGATCAGATTAGCCAATATTCTCTGAAAAAATCCTGTGTCCTTACATGAATGCGTTGTGTTTTAATAATTTAAAAGCCACTTATTTTCAGCCTGTCTGTATTTTTAGGCGTTCAGTTGGGAATACACACATTGCCCATTATTGACGCTTTCTCTTAAACATACATTCAAGCAGGACATGTCGGAAATATACATTTTCTTTATTCCTTTCTCTCGCTGTCTCCCACTTTCCTCTCCTCATTTCTCCATCTAGCTGCAGGGAATTTGTCTCTAAGGGTTTATCATGACTGCCTCATATTTCCACCCTAGTTTGTCATTTTGCTGATCCAGACGCTTTTTCATATTTCAGTATTCTTATCATCCACCGGCAGTAAGATGATCCATTTCACTTATTTCTTAGAAGTGTGACTGTAGCCTAAGTCAATATCTACAAAATGAATTCAGCAAATGGAAGGCTAGCTGAGGAGGGGGCAGCTAGTTAGCGGTGGTAGTGGTACTCGTGGCGCAGGACACTTTTTTTTTTTTTTTTTTATCCAGAGTCAGCAAGGGTAAAATGTCAAGCATTTCTTAGGGAAGCGGCTCCATAGGATTCCATTCGAAGCTTTAATCTTAATTGAGAGCATCGCACATTGATATTCCATAGGCCTCTTTGCCCTTCGCCTCTCAGCTACTTTCATTTAGAGGACAGGCGTACTGCACTACAGCATTGGGAGTGCTTTGTCAGACAGCCAAGAGGCCAAAGGCAAGGTCAACCTCTCTTTGTAATGGTGGCTCACTACGGAGCGAAGGCATCACCTCTTTGATGCTGTTGGTGCTTCCGCGAAACTCTCGGAAGGCTCCGTGGAGTAAAAATGAATGAAATGCATGGCTTTCTCGCCTTGCGTTGCCATGTGCCATTACGGGGGAGTCATATCTCGGGGTACATTACAGCAGCAAAGTTATCTGGTATAGTTTCTCTCCATCCTGACTCGTGCACCTAAACAAGCTGCTCCTTTCCCCCACAGCTCAGGGCTAAACAGAATGATGATTTAATGCAGGGCTGAGTGAAAGAGGAGATATTTGCATATTTGGCAGTCAGAGGGAGTTCATCATAGCAGTCACAGAGATGATTCAATGACGCGGATTTACTTTGTGTCTCTATCATCCCCTGTGCACGCTTTAGATGATCTGAAATAATCACTTTCCTCTAAATAAGGCATATCTGTTCCTTCAAAGTGTTGTGTCACTGCCTGAGAAAAAGAAAAACAATAACAGTATGCGGACTTATAAGACATCTGTGCCTCGTTGATGTCACAAAGCTCCCAAAGCGTTGTGTTTAAGTGTTTTGTAGCCCACAATAGGCACAGTGGCATTTCTCTAATCCTCAAACAAAGGGGAATGACAAACCGGCCCGGCAGATACGCAGATAAGACCCATGTCATCAGGTGGGGCGAGGACGGGGCCAAGGTGTGGGACTGCAACGCTCTCTCCACTCCTGTGGGAAGACTCGTCATTCCACCTTTCCAGAGGTGACGAAAACAGATAGAGAAATGGAAATGAAGGGCCCCTCACGCACGCACACACACACACACACACACACACACACACGCACGTAGAAGCTCTTTACAGCTGAGTGCACAACCCCTATCTGTGGGACTGAGGACCGGGCTCGACTCTATTTCTCATGCTCCTGCCTCAGCCCACTGCTGACACAGATATACTGTAAAGAGATAGCAGCACAGATAGCTATGCATGTGCATGTCAAAATAGCCCTGAGGGTGGGTGAGTCTGAAAACACAAAGAGCGAAGGGGGTAACACAGGAGCCGAATAACTGCTGCGCGTCTCTCATTAATCTCAAATAGAATTACCAGGCATCTGTGTGTGATATCTTCAATTTGAGATATTTTGGAAGTTTAAAATAACTGAGGTTTAAATCACTGCGGCGAACACAATAACGAAGTGTTTCTTCCGCTGATGAAGCACTAAAGCTAGGATCGGGATTAAAGGATTAGTCCTTCAGTTAGGGCCCTTCAAAGATTTGTTTTACCAGTTCCTATGGAGGGAGTGCTGCAAAGATGGCTTCTGACAGGTTTATCAGGTGATCGGGTTTGATAAAGCCTCAGAGAGGCTGCTCTTATTTCAAAGTGTCTCCCCTGGTTCTGTGGGAAAGCCCGGTGCTCCTGCTTTCCACTGTTTCCACCAACCAAACACAGCAGTCCTTTCTACCACCGAGGAAATAAAAACAGTTTGGTTGTAGATGCCTGCAGACGACCGAGCGACAGGACTCCAGGATATTGGGAAAGAATCCTTAAAGAAAGGGCTCACATTATCTCACTGATCAATAAAATCTATTCTAACTAGGCAGTGATGAAAGACTCTTGTCAATAATATGTAACCTACTTTGTAACTAATCAGGGCACCTGGACATGAAATATTCAGGTATGAGTATTTTTGTATTTTGTCTTTTTCTTTCATTTATTTTAAGGTGTCGCATGAAGTCACACCTTGAAATTAAAAAATAAATGTATCATGAAAAAATCAGTCCTAAAGTTCCATTAACATTCAATGTAGCAATTATCTTTCTATAAGTTTCACAATCAGTGTCTTAATATAATCACTCCAGTCACACGGATGCCTGCAACTTTATTTAGAGCAACTTGACCTAAAGAGTTGTTTCATTTTTGTGAGTGGAAAGAGGATGCTTATGCATATGAGTCAAGACTGTTCCTCTCTCCTGGACTTAAATATAGCCCCACTTGCCCTTACTCCTGTCACTGAGAGAGTTATAATGACCTTTTGAACTGCGATGTACAAAAGAGACTTGGAGTCGACATACTTACTCCGAATGTTTTTCACCAGTGTGGCCAGACAATGGCAGAGACATTTCAAGCTGTTTTTTTTTCATTGTTATTTTTTTGTGTTTCAATGATGTTGCTTTTATTGTAAAACACTTTCTACCCGAGTTTTGAAAGGTGCTATACAAATAAAGTTTCTTCTTATTGTTTTCACCTGTCTTGGTGTGTCACATGTCTGTGGGATTGAATTACCGATTTTTCCTCTGTGCTCCTGTGTTGGTGGGAGGCAGAACGACGGCAGTTTCCCACAACAATTGAACAGTTGAACTTTCATCAACACCTGATGTCTAGGTTGAGGTCAGGGTTTGTGGGGTTGGAGTCAGAGGCCAGCAGCCTGTGTTGCCGTGTGGTTTGTTAGTCCTGCAGGCCGCTGCTCAGCCACGGGTGGGCGGTGTCTTCCCTCACAGGCCTCGCTTTCTCTTCTCTCTGCCATTTGTTGCTTTTTATCAGTGTCAAGCAAATAACTTGCCTTGTAGAGACTGCCAACTAATATCTCATGTTAAATCGTAATAAGTACCATGAGGCCCTTTGAGGGTGTCATTGCTCAAACATTTAATTTGGAAATGAATCGCACTCATGTTTATTCTCTTAAATGGTGCAGTTTTTGTTACTCAGACAAACTCGCCAAACATTTTTTGAAGTAAATACGATTAAGCAGGAATTTCAAGCACATTAAAATGAATGAAATTAGTATTTCCTTGTTTATTACCTTCACAAAGCAGACAGTAAAATATAATCACTACTATATGTTCTGCTATTAGGAGTTATTTCTCTCTGCTGGATCTTGGTTTGCTTTCCATTAGTTGTTTTTAAAGGGATATTTCACCCTGAAGAAGTATCACAGTATTTCGCGCACTTAGCCTCACAAGTCAACTAATAACAATAAATACTCTGTACAATATATCCATAGTCCCTGCCAGCCATCAGTCCTTGTTATTTTTATTCTAAATAATAAAATTAGATATTTTTGTTATTCTGTGTCCTGAGAATCTTGTCTAAAAATCTTAATAACCGTCATAATAATATAATAAGCCATGCAAACCATGGCACAACAGATTTTTCACCAAATTATCATTTCTGTTTGTAATTACCAACAGACAAGAAACAGATTCATGTGGCCTGGTGCCATTTCTCTGACTGCTGGTAGTTGCACAAGACAGTGTTTGTCTTGCAATTCAACACTTTTCTTAAATTTAGTGCCAATCCTTAAAACACCCACAATAAACTTTGTTGTTTACTTGTAACCTCTCATTTGATTTTCGTCTCTGAGAAGTAACAGGCTGACTAGGGTTTCTTTTTTTCTTTTCTTTTTTTTTCTGCCGTTAAAATCCCAGAACAAAGTACTTCCTGTATCTTCACCACAAAAAGAGCAAACAAGTACATGGGTTCACTGTAGTATAAAGGCCTGCATCCCCTTAAATAGATTCCTTAGAAGCTCTAATGTTGCCCAATGACAAGCTTCTCCACATGAAGTCCAACCACAGCACACAGTTGGTTGCTCCTCAGTTGCCTTGATTATTTTTGCAAAGGCTTAACATGGAGCATAATGAGAAACATGGGTCAGAATCAAAGAATAGGCCTGTGAACGAGGCGCTACCAAGTCCTCTAGCTGTTTATGAATGCGTCAACAGCAGGGGAAAAAAAAAATTCAGCTGAAAGAGGAAAAACACGGCTGAAGCGACTCTGCGCAGCGCCTTTGAGAAACACAGAAGAAGAGTTATGACACAAGGGAGATGTTAACATGACACATTAGTGGGAGAAAGACACACCCAATTCCAAGGAGGCCTGTTAGAGTTCACCACAACGCATGACACCACTGCCATATTCTCATGTCAGCGACACCCACAGGAGCTCAGACTGGCCTTTCGGAGTGTTGAATGGTATATGTGTGGCGACATACGTTTTTCTAAAGTATGCCCTACTGAATATCCGTCATCTCACTTCCACGTACTTTTCTAGTAAATCTATATTTTCTGTATGCCAGGGAAAGTCAGGTGGTACCAACGATTCCTCTAAAATTGCATAATCTCTTTTATTTTAAGGAAGTTCTCCCTAAATCTGGAGCGTCTAATTCAAATGACAGTTCTGCAAATAGCTGTCTTGATGTAGCACGAGACGCGTTTTTCTTTTTGTTTTCACTCGAGTCTTGAAACCAGTCAGAACCACTTTCGGTCCTCTGTCTTTTCTCCTGGATTTTCAGCGTTACCTGCAGTCATAACAGCTTATTTGCAAGCCCTCCTTCCAAAAAACAAAGTCCCCCCCCCATTGCTGTTCCCGGATTTCAGTCTATTATATACCAAACAGTCAGAATATGGTCCCTGAGGCCTGGACCTGCTTTCCAGTTTGCGCTGATCTCCACAGGGTGCGCACGCTGGTGTCTGAGCAGGAGCTGACCCCTAATCAGCACAGCTTTGCCAACAGCAACTGAGAGCCACAATTATCTGCCCTATAGATAGTTAGGCAGCGCTCGGGGGCCAGGGGCTGTGGAAAGGGAAGAGGCTGTCGAGAGGGGGGAAGAGCCTGAGTTAACCTCCGTGGCTCGTGTTTCTACTGTGCACTAATGGACGGCTGTCATCATTACGGACAGAAACAGGAGGGCGCCTGCCAGCTGCATGACCCCCATAAAACAGAACAGGAAATCCTAGCAGGGAATGAAAGGGAGAGGGGGAACAGCCGCTCGTTTCTGCTAATTTCTCCTCATTTCTCCTCTCTTCTCTCCTCTTGTCTCTAAAACAATCCAACCTAATCAATCAGGTTTATCAAAGAAATCATCACAGTGAAATAACTTCTGTCTCTTCTTCGCGCTAAATGCAAACTGAGCTGTCACGTTAATGGGATCAGGGTAAACTATTATTTATCTATGAAGGACTCATTGTGCCTGTGCATGTAACTGTTAATGATGTCTTATTTATTTTAGCCCATACTGACATTATGTATTGTATCGTCATATACAGCATATTCACCACAGAAATAAAAGCCGAGGGATTGTGGGCCTTTGTTATTGGATTGAGCCGAAAATGAATGACCAAACATTAATTTCACGTCATCAGTTGCACAGTTCATTTACTCCAGTCAACATGTTGTTTTTCCACCCCTGTTATGCACATCAGGCTGCGTTTTATGGAGTGCCTGTAATACTGAGAGAAACCTGTGTAATTATTACATGCAGAGGATAACCCTTTGTTCTGGTACCAAAGTCCAGGGTCTGTAATGTGACAGGACTTTGTCACACTCCTCTCTATGGTGTCCATTGAAACGTGACAGGAACTTTATCACAGGGCCTCCCAATCAGATCCCCAGGAGCTCACAGACAAACACGCTGATTCCCAGGAAGCAAGCTCCCTTATTACAGCCAATAAGATAGCAGACGAGCTTTATTGTAGTACTGCGGCTACACATTAATCCACTCTGCTGGGTCTCGGCGAGCCCATCATGTGACGACTTTAGTCATTTACAGTAGTGCCATCGTAATTACTGTGGAACCCGTCAGGATGTGGCAACGAAGGAAATGCCTTTATGTCAGCAGTCAAGGTAATCTGCTGAGAGACGGCCAGACCCCGTGACATGTGAATTTCGGAATCAAAAAAATTATTTTACACGATGTTGGGATTCAGAATTAAAAAAAAAAAAAAAGTGTGTGTGTGAGACTGTGTGTGTGAGAGAGATCGCCCGCACACATGCATTCATACGTGTGTGTGCGTGTGTTTGTCTGCTATGTCCACGTCCATGCCTGTGTGCGTGTGTGATCGCTGCATGATTCAGAGTGTCACAACTCTGCGCAGAAACGAGTGGACATCCTGAGCGGAAACCACAGCCGGCGATGCTGTGTTTTCCTGCGACACACACAGCCTAACGCTCTCACAAAGAGTCACTTGACTGGACCCTCATATAGGAAGTGAAAGAGGAAGCCCCCCGTCCATCCTGTCCTCTATCCCACTCTCTGCTCTGCGCTTCACGTGAAGCCACTCATACAAACCGACCATCGGTTACAAGCCTCAACCGTTGCACAAGAACAATGGTAAAAGAACCGGCTGGGGCTGGTAATGCTGTGCTTCTGGGGTCAAACGTCTGGTCAGTTGACACTTAGACACACACACAGATTACTGACAGTCCATCATTGTAAACGCAGAATTCATTGATTGATCACCAGTGTTTGTTTGAAACAGGGCACTGATTGAGACAGAAGCAGCATTTACTCAGCTGATAAACTCATTCTGATTCGCGAGTCCTATCAGTGACAGGCCACAGCAACCATTCTGCAATAATTTACTTGGCCAAACTTAATCTGACAGCCAAAGAGATGTCTAGTTTCTTTGAGACAGCCAGTCAGGAACTCGTAAACAAGATAGCTTTGTTGAGATAGCCTGGCCAGATAAAAACGAACACCAAACTCTGAAGATGGGTACGACATCAGATGGAAGTGGTGAGTAATGTTAGAGTGTGGCCAGCCAGCCCTCCCTCATGGCCTGAGGCCTCTGGCTGTGTTCATTGGTGTCGGTGTAGCCTGGCAGCCCGCATTCCTCTGCCTCTCTCCACACAATAGTGAGTATCTCCAGCATTCCTCTGTCTGTGTCCACTGTCTGAGATACAGCCAGGCCTTGGCAAACCGGCCGTCCGGAGACCGGCACCACGTCCTGCACCAATCCTGTCCCTGGAAAAATCGAAATCCGGCTCATTTTTGAGACTCTCACGTTTTCGAAAGGTTGCTAGAGCAAACCAATATGTTTCCTACGTAATGTTCCTCTTACAACAGTACATCATAATTACATCTAGAGTGAAGACGTACTCTTAGGAATCAGCAGGTAATGAAAAAGGCCTCTGCAGTGGGGATTTTGAAATGATTAAGGGGGGGTGACCGTGCTCGCTCCTCATCCTGCCTTGTTCTGAATGTCGCTCTTTTCCCTGCAATCACTCCTTCTATCGATCTGGATTTAATTTTGTTGGGTTTTTTTTCCCCAATGATTTTCCTTCTTTACGTGTGCCTACATTCAACCATTTCCCCTATTTTCCCCCATTCTTTATCTCTCCCTATCTTACTTTCTCTCTTGTTCTGATGCCACAGCCGTGCAGACACCTTTCCCTCCTGCTGACTCAGTAGCCAGCCTCAGGCGCTGTGGGCTCGGGGTGTTGGTGGCAGGGAGGAGGGAGAAGTGTGAGACTCCCACATCAGACCCACCAGCCTATCACATGCGAGGGAAAAGAGCTGGCTAATCGTTTCTACAATGGCACCCTGCATGCTGTTATGCTGGACCACAAACCGCTGTCTTCTCTAGAATACGTGCTTAATAATGCCACTGTTGCATGTGAATCCAAACATGATGCATACATGCTTGCAAACACACAAGCATGCACAGAAACGTGCATTATTTGAGGGAATGCACAAATTAAAATGCATGCGAATACATAAGTGTATACATATGTGCATTGACGCCTTACATATGCAGGGTTAAATATATACAAATATATATGCACATCTAAGCACTTTAATTCGAAGAGTTCAATTCAAGATGTTATATCCATTTGGAAAAATGTTATCTGATGTACAGCACTGATTATTTCAAAACTGCAGCTGACTGTCTTCTAATATTTTACTGTTTTGTAAGGAAACAAATTACTTCAACAAAAATTAATAGTGAGTCCTACTTTCATTTCAGCAATTATTTTGTCAGATCAGGTCTATTTCTAAGTAGGACATTTTACTATTACATTTTTAAAATGGTGGTGCATTTTAGGTTTAAATTCTTCCTGTAAATAAAATCTCTTTCCGTGACTGACTATCCTTTACCAGTGACACCACAGTATAGAGGAGCATTGCTCATTGTCATTAACATCTGGTGTATTTTCTGCTACATCCTTGATATATACAAACGCAATCATCTACGTCACACACTCCCAGGGCAGCAGGCCGAGCCTCTGGGATTAGGCCTGTTTTCGGTAGAAAAGTACTTTTGCACCTGTGGTGTGATTTTAGAGCCGCTTTCACTGAACAGAGGGTGAGGTCAAAACTGTCAGAGGTCACACATGAAAAGAGAACCTGGTTTCCAGGCGAAAGGACGGTTGCATTAGCAGAGCCACCTGCCCAGCTGAACTCTTGCATAAGGGAACAGTGAGAAAGTCTTTGAGAAAACACGTAAGATACACCCAGTACAAAACTCTGACACTGTCTGCACACGAGCCGTCACAGAGGTTATAAACTGAATTTACAATGTGACCACTTATCACACATTATCACGTTGGCCCTTGGAACTATTACGGTCATCTAAATATTATTGTAGTCTTGAACTGAGAATGATCTGTGTACAGGAAATTAGCTTGAGGATTTCAAAATGGCACCGGGGAGAAAAAAAACATATCAAGTGAAAGAATTCCTCTGGAGCCGGCCGGAGGAGTGCGGAGCAATGTGCTGTGGTTGTTGTTTCTCTTTTCCTCTGTTAATGAATGCAGAGGTGACCTGTTTGTCTGAGGAAGAGAGCAGAGGGGAAGCCTGATTTCCACTCCATTTTATCTGTGCCCCACAGCCCCTGCCAGTCAGCCCTCTGTGCTTTCACATGCTGGGGTCCCTCAGGAAGCAGCACTCCATGAAGGGCAAAGGTCAGGGAAGAAGAGAAAGACACTCGTCCTTTCATTTACCACCAAACCAACAAATACACGACGTGTGCATGTTGCTGTGCTTGTTCCCTTGGCCTTCTGATATTTAAATTGAGGCTTCACTGAGTTCTGTGTTTGGATAGCCCAGTTCCATTATTTATCTTTACATTAAAATGCTTCATAAAATTCCACATGATGATATTGAAGTAAATTTAAAACTTGCTGGGCTTAAATTTTGTAGGAAGATTTCAGAATGGGAATTTATAGTGGACACAATTTTATTTATGTGTACTCTTCACTAAATCCACTTGGAAATTGTTCCGTTTATACTGTGCAGTGTGTATCGCATATTTCAATACCTTGATTTTATGTATATACAGTTATTGTGTGATATGTAACTCAATTAATGCAGTTAAAAATAATTTTAGATATTTCCAAATTGAGAGAATGACTCCTCAAAATGTTCAGATAGCCTCCATATGAGTGTAATGAATTACACTACCATGGTGTGAATAACAGAAAACTGTACATTTAAATGAAATATTTTACTGCTACTTTCTGTAGGAAAGTAACTGCCCACTGAAGACACACAATCTTTAAAAGTCACAATGGCTTTATTGATCCATAGTAGATGAAAAACAATTTAAATACAAAACACTGCCAGTCAAAATTGAGAAAAAAAAGACTAACATTTTTTCTTGCATAATTGTATATTATCTTAGAAAGAACACAAAATAAGGAACAAATCTGTCCAGCAGAATTAGCTTCATAAAAATAATGGAAATTTGATATCTAGTATAGCATTATTTTGGGTATGTTTTCTACTTTCAGGAAGTGTGAACATAAAATATAGACAACATTTGAGCAAAGAAATCTGAGCAAAGCAAAATCACCATCAGCCATGTAAATTGAGTGGTAACTGAAACAAACGAAGGCTAAAAACCAGATACATTATGTAATAGGAAAGTGGATATTCTCTGATTTCAAGTATTTCCTGTCAGACAAAATACAGGTAGGCCTATATAAAATAAAAAGATTTCATACATGTCCTGCATGCATGTTTCAGTGTAAATTTTCATTCAAAACTTGTTGCCTATCAGTTACAATTATTAGAGTGATAGCCTCAGTATTTTATACATTATCTATGGCCTGTAGGTATGATGAATCAATAGGATTATTTGTGAAGCAGGTGCAAGATCAGCTGTCAACATATACGCCTCCCTAGGGAAAATAACATCGGAGTTCTGCAGAAAATAAAAAAATCACTCACATTAAATACTCAGGTGAGGAAGGGTTGTCACTGGTAGACCCAGTTTCATGGTAACAGTTTGCACCAGTCAGTTTCTCACATTTAAGTTTATATGCGTCCCTCTCCCGGGCCAGTCTGTTGAGTTCATGTTTCAGCTGCTCTACTTGAGAGACCAGGCTGGTCTTCTCGTGCTCCAAAACGTGTTTCTGCTGGACGCGCTTGAAGCGGCAGGACTGTGCGTAACCTCTGTTTTTCAGGGTCCGGCGCTTCTGCTTGAGACGCATCACCTCGTCCTTGCTTAAGCCTCTCAGATGCCGATTGAGCTCCCTGACGGTCATGGAGACCAGCTGGTCGTCGGTGAAGTGGGTCTCCGCGTTGGCTCGCCTGTCGTGGCGAACGTGCTGCTGCTGCTGGAGATGATGGTGCGCACCGAGGACCTGTTGGGCCTCCGGTGACTGAGGAGACGCGCACCCCAGGTCATCTTTGTGATACTGATCTTGGCAGTGACTGCTTGGGATCCCTTGCATGTCGGGGTGACCCGGGGGTCCGGCATAGTGCTGGACGGGGTCGCCTAGGTGCCCGTACCCTTCATATTCAGCTTGGAAAGGTGGCGCATGGTGGCCATGGGGCGCAGACGGGTGCCCCTGCTGCGCTGTGGCGCCAATGAGAACCTCCACTGCGTCCTCGGGTGTCAGACCAAAAGCTTGAGGGAACATTTGCTGAGGGTAACCCCCGTTGTTGGAGATCCAGAACTGGTCACTGCCAGGGTTGTTTCTCTGCTCGTTTGGGTTGAGGTTTGGTGACGAGGGTACCGAGTTGCAAGGTGTGCTGCCAGGGGTGGACGAAACAGAGTCTGGTCTTTGAAGCTGACTGCACGGCCCGATGAAGGAGCGGTCCATCCCCTGCATCGCCTCTTTCTTGACGCCGAACTTCATCAAGTCGAAGTCACTGACGAAATCCATGGGGGGTTTCTGCAGTCCCAAATGTAAATGCGGCTCAGCGGTCATATTCATCGGCAAGCTGGTCTCTTCCAAGAGCTCCAAATGCTCACGGCTATTTCATGCAGTCAATGAAATGAGCGCACTCACTTTAAAAATGGCAGTAATTCCAAAAAATGACTAGGATACAAGCCTAGAAGGAAAAACATGCGTGCGTAAAAAGCTCACCTTATTATTTACCCTAAGGCGAACTCGTTCTGCACCGCGCAGGCTATACGGGTTCAGGGGCAACAAAACTAAGTCCGCTGAGATGCCAGAGGACTAGATCCACCTCTGCCTGTTCAGGAGAAGCGCACTTTCTTCATAAAGCTGCATTGGCATGATGTCACGCCTTGCAGACTACACCTCCATGCTCCTCTCCAATGAAAAGACGCTGAAGAGGGCGATTTGCATAGAGGCTGATATGTGAGTGCGTCCTCAGAAGCTGTTGGTGATAATCATTGCGTCCAAATGCTAGGCGAAATCATGCGCAATGGCACATTCTTCTCTCTTTTCTATAGATTTCCCCTACACGTTTGACTTATCTTACCCTTCCAAATAGTTTAGACCCATTTTAGTTGTCTCGTTTATCTCTCACTTTAGGTTTGTTTAGATTCACCGTGTTTTTCTGGCCCGGCCAACTAACTAGGCTATACACTCAGACTTGAACAGGCATTAATTACTTGAATCATTTTTCAATAAGATTGAACCTTCATTAAACTTACAGCACTGATTTTGCCTACTTCAAAAATTATTTAAACAGTTTATCTAGGTTTTAAAATTTAAATCCACAATTATTTTCAATACTGAGGTGCTAGTCATGCCTCTATGCACTGGTGTTTTAAACATGTTGCCATACCTGTATAATTTCTTTCAAACAATAGCAAAAATGGAGGTTGCCAGACAATTCATTGTTGTGGTTGCTTTGTTTTTCTTTTGTTTTAGTATACGGGTCAATACTGACACCTTGTGGCCGTCGGCCTTCACTGCTGGTGTCACCATAGAGACGCACGTGAGCAGAGTTCCATGAATTCTTGGTTCCAACCCGGAAGCGATGGGACGTTTCTACAAATATATTACAGCGCTTCCATGATGTCAAGAAGCTCCCTTTTTCTGGCCTCTGAATAAACATATACCATAACACAAGTGTTAAAGTGTGAATGCACCAGAAATTGTGTCACCCAGTTGTAACCTCCAAAAGACAACCCTGAATAATACCTGTGAATTTTTACTCTGATTAAATATGTTTCAACTGGCCATAGTAAGCACTTGGAACAGATAGATTTTAAATGACACATTTCTTTCTGACATTTGTTTGTCAAAAATGACAACTTGTGACAGAGAACAAGACAATCATATTGTTAATTTACAGGAAAAGTCACGACAGAAAACTTAAACTAACATCACCATTAATGGGGAGTCTCTTTATATGACGGCTGAAATAAAAACAGCAGCTATAATAGCCTGATATAGGATGTGGTTTGGTCTCTATCATGTCTCTCTTTGCCTTGATCTGTCTCTCTCTCTCTCCCTCTGTATACACAACATCTATCCCACATGGTAATAAGGTTCTGTGTTTTTCACTGATTATTTGGTAAACATGAAGGACCATAAGAGGAGTCGGCTACGTTAACTTTCCAGTCAAATGGCAGACAACGAAAATGGAGCGAATGAGTAGCTTTAGGAGAAAAACCATGGCCAGACAACATAAAGCTGAAGTTATGATTGCAGGAGAGCAACTCAGGTATGGAGAGAGGGGGTGAGGAGTGGGCGAGGACAGATTTGACTACTCAATCTTCAAAGTTACCATGTCTGCAAAATGTATTATGTTAAGGTTGGCTTAAGACATCTCATTTAAAACGCAGCAAGATAAAACATGTTTGGCTTTAAAGTTAGGCTGGGACAGGATTACAGTTAAAGTTAGGCTTATGGATGGGTTCAAGGTTATGCTTATGGCTGATTTTGACTCCACTCCGAGGTTGAGGCTTCATGATGGGAAGTTGATCAAGGAGCGACGGTACCACTTGCGCACATATCCTAACTGCTTCGTGGCCCAAGAGTTGATAGACTGGCTTGTGAGCCACAAGGAAGCTCCGGACCGGCCCACAGCTGTCTGCCTCCTGCAGCACCTCATGGACCATGACATCATTCACCACGGTAAGGAGGAAGCACCCAGGCAACTTCAACTGATGGCAGAAGCACTTCATGATCTTTAAATGGTCCAATGTACCAATGAAAAAGATTTTTTATATTTGATAAGAGTGTCACCGTTAATTGTATATTTCCCTTTCTTAGTCTGTGACAAGCGCCACGTGTTCAAAGATGCAAAACTACTGTACCGTTTTCGCAAGGATGATGGCACATTTCCCTTTAATACAGAGGTGAAAATCTTCATGCGAGGACAGCGATTGTATGAACAGTAAGAGCCGCTTTGTTTGCCCTGTGATCCTCATGGTGGAGTGGGAACAGTTCACCTTGAAGCATTGTGTCCAGGTTTTTCAAGGGAATCTCACTCATAGTCACACAATACAGGGCATAACACAAGCAGGTACAAGAACACGATTAATAGGCTGGGCTTACAATTCCTCACCCTGCAATTTGGTGCACTAAAACTCTTCTCATACAGGTACTTTTGTCCAATGAAATGTTCTTTTAAGTAATTTGCATGCTATGGCACACCTGACATTATGTTTCTGGGTGTCTGTTTCTTCAGTCTGGTAGCAAGCAAGGACTCCATTCTGCAGCTCAGAGAGGAGCATGGTGTTGCATATCAGCGCTCTTTTCCCGGCTGCCAGTTGATTGACTGGCTCCTTCAGAACGGCGAGGCGGAGAGCCGCCGCCAGGGACTGGAGCTGTGCCGTGCATTGCAGGAACATGGCATCATTCAACATGGTGACAGGAATCATCACTTCACCTTTTATACATGATATAAAGATTGAGCTGGAAGTCAGAGATCTCTAGCAAGGGGTGGCCAATTGGGATTTTTGACGCATAAACTATCCACCTATCCCCATCAAAGAAAAAAAAAATAGTAATTCTAATATGTTCCCCAATTCTTCTTTGTGCTTTCTCATTCCCATCACCAGTGTCAAAGAAGCATAACTTCTTTGACAGTGGGCTTCTGTATCAGTTCTGCATCAATTTTCGCCGCCGGCGCCGCCTGTCAGAATTGATAGATGAAAGTGAGCGAGATAATGAGGAAGGGGTGACCGTGCAGACACACGAGGACAACCATCCTGAGAGCCCTTTTGTCCTGCGCAAGAACCCGCCGCAGGAGAGCAACAGTGGATTCCAGTCTGGTAAAAAATAAATAAATAAATAAAAGATTCTCTGCACTTTTTACATTTAAGGAGATGCATATGTTTGCTTATTCCTGCAAAATGATTCCGTTTTTTTTAATCATAGTGAGCTCAAGCAATAACTTGAAACAAGTTGCCAATGGGCGACGAGGCAGCTTGAACTCCCTCCAGCTTCACTCTGCAGGATTTACACCCCTTGTCCAGCTGTCATCAACCCCCATGGTGAGATGCAATCCTAAATCAGGTAAGCGGTTAATCTACTGTATAGTGTCTTCACAAATGTTTCAAAATGTTGATTTGGAATGTAGATAGGAGTATGGGGTTGAGTCTTGTTTGACAACCTGTTCTTTTTCCTTTCCTTTTTTAGCATAGTGTTTTGTCTAACCTGCAAATAAGATGAATATAACACTTCTCCTGATTTTGCAGTGCTTACAAGGAATTTTACATGTGAAGAACTATTAGCACCTGGTGCACCCTTCATCAAAAAAGTGTTGACGGTGAGCTGTAATAATTGAACCTGGTCTATTTGAGATTATAACAAACAGCACATGCAGAATTAACACTTAGTAGGATTTTAGACTGTGAATTTAAGAGATGGCAGAATTAAGGTGTTTATCTGTGATGCTGTCAAGAGAAAAAAATAGGAGCTGCTCCTCTCGAAAGTGACTGAACCTTATTTTACTTTTTAGTACACAAGAAGCTGTTTTCATTCATCAAGATTTTCCTTTATAAACCAGAAAATGCACATGTAGCACTGTAAAATCATCCAGGTTTGCCTCCTGTTCACCGTTTGCATCAGCAAGAAAAAATGAACTGCCCAAGGCCAAAACAAAAGACGCTCTGTTTTGGAGTGGATTTTCCCTTTCATCTTTACTGAGCATGTAACAGCAATTTATCAGCTCGGGTTCTCACCTGCCTCTCTTCTGTGACATGTCCCAGGTGATGGGTGATGCATTGGGTTGGGGCTTTGTCGTCAGAGGCATGGCTCCCTGTTATGTCCAGGCTGTTGACCCTGGAAGCCCTGCAGCAGCAGCTGGAGTTAAGGTAATTTTCTATATCAGCCACATTAAAACTGTATACACACAGCACAAAATAAGCACTCATCAAAGGGCATATGATATTAACTTAAACTGATTACCAGCTAATAATTAACAGATTATGCTTGATTTTAAAAAAAGAAAAGAAAAAAGATATGAATAATTATCTTCCTGTTACTATATTCTTAAGGTCCGTCAGTTTGTGTGCCAGGTGAATGGACAGTGTGTTCTCGACCTGGACTACCGGACGGTCTCAAGACTGGTGATGACAGGACCTCGAATTGCTGTACTGGAAGTCATGGAACCACTGCAATGACCACATCAGATTGTTTAAAAAAAGTGTCTCAAGTCTTAACTTCGGTTAACACTGCTGTTTATCTATTTACTGGAATTGTAATATGTGAAATTTGACATTAAATCATTATGTGCAACAAGATTGCAAGATGCATTGAATGTCTTTCTCCAATTCTATACACAGTAGGGCAGGGGCACGGGCCAGCTCTTACTCATTTGGCTGCAACAAAATATTAATCAATGTTGCAACAACAAAAAAAGAAAAGAAAAAAAAAAGGAAACTGTACAACAGCATAAAATATTGGTTGGGACAGCTCTGTTTAGCCCGGCATGGCCGTTTGCGTTTTAATGAGGCTGGAACCCGGGGCTGTAGCTATTATCAAAAATCATATATTCTATTATTATCATCAATCATAACAACGAATAAAAAACTTGAAACTTCAGCCACCCACCCCCTCCCGGCTGTCTGACTTCCGTCTTTTTGTCGTCGCCATTTTGGATTGAATGTTGACTTAACGTTACTTGTAATAGATATCGTTAGCTAGCAGGTTGGCTTGATCACCAGTACAAGTAGGAGAAGCATTCAAAGTACAGTGTGTAATGTTGCTGGTTATCTCACTCCATTAGTGATGGACTCTATGCTGTTTTCATGAGATGTACACTACTCTGTCCCGCCTTTCATTCCTCCAGTTAAGTAGCTGCAGCACCGCAAATGTGAAAGCTAGCTAGTTTGCTAGCTGTGGAGCTGAGCATCAGCACCGGCTTTGAGGAGAGCGAGCATCATCATTCAACTCTGGCCATCCTAATTGGCAAGCTAGCACCTTCGTTAGACATTTATATAGCTAGGTAACCTATTTAATCTTCAGACGTGTCCTGAGGTGAGTAAAATCGGTGTATCGTTTTGTGATTTTTGTTAGTGAGGGTGGAGAACTGACTGATGTTAACCGGCACTGCAGCGCTAGCTTGCATGCTAGGTTAAGTTAGTGGCCAAGGCAACAAGAGCGGACGACACATCTCATGTTAGCTAAAACATTAGCCAGTTGAGCTAACCGCATATCTCACCAGATTGTCACTCCTCGGTTTCAGAGCAATTTAAGCAGGTGAAGCCGCAGTGTAGCAAGTCGATTCAGTTATTTTAATCCCAATCAAGAGTCAGTCAGTTAAGTTTAGCTAATTTAAAGCAGTGCCGCTCCAATCTTATGATATAGGGCCCCTGTGGAAATTGGAGCCTGGCACGGAGCTATAATTTAAACTTTTAAACACAAGTAAATATACTGGGTGATTTCCTGCAAGGAACCAAGTGATGAAGTGTACCTTTGTCCAGAATTGTACTTACGTGGATATAGGTAATTGTTTACAACAGCAATTCAAAAACCTCATATTAGAGAAATTATCCCGTTGCAATGTGGCTTTTATGATCCAAGTTCAAACAGGTTAAATAAAAAAAAAAATTAACTAACAGCAAATGAAGGAGGTTTATTGTTATAATTCTACAC
>OMLF01033794.1:80833-98867 GCA_900302615.1 Holocentrus rufus
CACATGAATTCTATTATTATTATTATTATTATTATTATTATTATTATTATTATTATTGGTCTGCTTTTTTTTCAGGAGAGATGTATCAACTCCCAGTAAACAACCTTACAAGGATAAGGAGAGCAAGGAGGCAGGTGAAAAAAGCACTTGGAGACATTGGGTTGGAGTACTGCAAGGAGGCAGTGGAGGTAGTGTAATTTACATGTTTTTATGTTGTAAAAGCTCAACTAGGATCACTTTTTAACCAAGGACCACTGATTAAAAGTATTGTTATTCTTTTAAAACGTGTAGTCTGGTGTTTATTTACTGTCAGTTCAATTCAATTATTTTTTGAATTCAGTAAGGCTTTGTTGTTATTACCATACACAGATGTAGTAGTCTTTGTAACAGTCAGAGTAACTGGAAAGTGATATTGTAAAGTTACCTGTGGTAAAATCTGATATTGTCACTTTACTATACTGCACTGTAATTTAATGATATACAATTTACAGTAATATCTAAATAAAATTATTCTCTATCTATCCCAAAGAGCTTTAGGGGTGGAAATACCTAAATGGAATTTAGAAAATACAGATAGCAAGTACCCAAATGTTGATTTTATTTTTAGAAAAGTCTGTATAAAGTGACTTTAAAATTGTAGAGCTTACTAGATTTAGCACATTATGCCATGCTGTTCAGCTGGTCACTATTAAAGGACTATGCCAGTGTTCTTTATGTTTCAGCCCATTTATTGCAAATCACAAATATTTTACATTACTACCAACCATTTTTCATCCTTTTTAGATCTTTGAATGAGACTTGTTTGCTGCTCAGGCAGTTTGTCTTCATTCATCTCAGTATGGTACAAAAAAATCAATTTGTAGATATGTGAAACTCACAGTGAACATCCCACTCAGGTTTAATTTAAGTTACTTCATCATCTATTGGTAATTAAATGTAATCTCTGCATTTCTGGTGCATTCACATGAAACTGGGAGGCTCCCACGTCCAAGTCTTATGAGTCAGCTGACAAACAGTATTGCATTCATTCACATAGTGTATAGCTGGAAAATCGATCCTACATAACAATAAGCCAACATGGGCATTGTGAAAAGGATGACAGGGATTTGGCTCCTTCTTGCTTTAAAAAAAGTTATGAAAGTCTGGCTAACTACCAAGTAAGAAATGTGTTTTTCTGATCCATTAGTGCATGAATACACTATTCCTCTCTGTTAAACTCAGAAATGCTTTCCGTGCAGAGGCACTACCACAATAGAATATATCTCTGCTATTAAGTAGGCTAGTCTCTGAAGAACAGATTGGTTTATGAACAATGAAGTCAAATGTCCATGACTTCTAAATCTGTGCACAAATATTAGATGGAGCAGCAGTTAATTTTAAGGCTGGATTAGCATTTGAACATTTGACTTAAACAGAAAAAAAGGAAATTGAATAAATATTCAGAAATCCAAAAAATTATGCTTCGAAAGAAGTTGGTAGTAATGTCAAGTCTGAATGCTGTGTAGTAAATGAGCTAAAACATGCAGAAACACTGGTATGGTCCTTAAGCAGCACAATGTTAACAGTTTCCTCTGTGATATAGATATAGAGTGTTGAAATTCATGAGATATCATGCTTTTGGTAAAGACAGTATGAACAATATTCACAAAGAAATGTAGCCTGGCTAAAAATGCTTAAGTGGATGTAAGATACGATTTATTAGAAATCATTCATCTAAATCCATTTTTTTCCCTTTAATCTTACACAGGACTTCAAAGAGTTTTGCCCCAATGAGCAATATGTAAAGGGCACACTTTGCCTTGAGATTTGCTCATGGGATCCATCATACTCTAAGACACAGGTAAATCACATTCCCATGTTCTAGGCTTTATTAAATGTCTGTAACTCAGAAATTACCATTTCTGTCTACATGGTCTTAAGTTATCTATTTAATTTTTCTTTATGCCTTTTAGGAATATCGATCTAAGCCATTTTGCTGCACAGAGTGTCCATTTTCCTCCAAATACTACTCAGGCTACAAGAATCACTTCCGCAATGTACACAGACAAAACTTTGAGAACAGCATTCTCCTCAACTGTCCATACTGTACCTTCACTGCAAGCAAGAGAACTATGGAGACGCATGTTAAAATATTCCATATACCCAGTTCAACACGGCAGAATTATGGGACCTTCCAGGGAACTGCGGTGGGACAGAAGGACAAAACGTTGCTTGATAGAGCCAGACAGGGAGATAATGTAGAAAGAGCAATGTACTTTTGTAAAAAATGCACTTACCGAGACCCTCTCTACAACGTTGTGAGAAGGCACATCTACAGGGAACATTTTCAGCATGTTGTCTCACCCTATCTTGGCATGGTTTCTGAATCATCAGTCAAAAATGGTGCTAATTCTGTCAATGGCAACAACATCCTCTGTAAACGCTGCCAGTTTACTACCCGAAGTTATGAGGCACTTGTACAGCATGTAGTTGAGTATCATGAGCGCATTGGTGCTCAAGTAACAACCATGATTGGACATGCCAATGTTATGGTGTCCAGGTCTCAGACCTACCCAGGGGGGTCACAGAAACCTGCTCTGATGATGAATAGAGGCCGCACCCTAACATCTGAGCCACTAAGCCATGCAGTAGGTGGCCATTTAAAGCAAGGTACCTCTGTTCTCAAAAATCAGTCCTCCATTCCTGGCCATCAGGTGCGTGTCACAGTTCCTGGCAGCAACACTTTGGCCGAAAGTACTACTATGAGTGTAAACACAGCTCAAACACAGAAGTGGAAGATATGCACTGTTTGCAATGAGCTTTTTCCTGAAAACCTCTATAGCACTCATTTTGAAAAGGCTCATAAGGCAAAGAAAGTTTGGGCAATGGCCAAGTATATCATGAAGATCCACAATTTCACCAGCAAGTGTTTGCTTTGCAACCGCTATTTGCCCAGTGATACACTACTTAATCACATGCTAATCCATGGACTTACCTGTCCACAGTGTCACTCTGCTTTCCACAATGTAGAGAAAATGATTGAACATGTGGGCCAGGCTCACCCAGATGACTTTGTTGGTCCTCCTGGTGCATCCCCACTAACCTTTGATCTCACCATCAAACAAGACAAGTCCAACAACATACAGCTTGTTGTTATCACCTTTAACATGAAGGAATCGGTCAATGGTCAAGATCAGTCTGCACCTGCTCACAATAGCCTCCCACCTTCAGTCAAGGTAACAGCTCCCAAAATGATTGAGAAGAAGAGTGATCCACCTGCTAGAAGTTTGCCTTCAGCATCTCTGTCTGGCAAGAGTGAAGTTGGGAAAACACTGTGCCCGCTGTGTTTCACCATCCTGAAAGGTCCCATCTCTGATGCTCTGGCTCTGCATTTGAGGGAGCGACACCAAGTGCTCCAAACAATGCACCCTGTTGAAAAAAAGATGACGTACAAGTGCATACACTGCTTGGGAGTGTATACAAGTAACATGGTTGCTTCCACAATCACACTGCATCTTGTGCAGTGCAGGGCTGTGGGCAGGTCCCAGGCTGGCCAAGGCATCAAGTCTGCCTTGACTCTCAACTCATCTGGGGCTGGCTTCCTCAAGAGGCAGCTACCCACTCAGACCATGTCCAACCCCAAGAGAATGAAAATGAACAAGGAGTCAAAGATTTCCTCTACCAGTGTGGGGAATCCAGGAGAATCTGATCTTGTGCTGGATCCTAGAAGCTATGAGCACAAGACATATGAGGCCAGAAAAGCTTTCCTCACAGCGTACTTCAACAAGCGACCATACCTTTCTTCTCAGGAAGAGGAGAAGCTGTCTGCAAGTCTGTGGCTGTGGAAATCAGACATTGTTAGCCACTTTGCAAACAAGCGTAGGATTTGTGAGAGAGAATGTGAGACAAAGAAAGTAGCTGTACTGCTTGGCTTTGACATGCAGGCTCTGAGAAAACTTAAACATGACATAAACTTTGTGGACAGTAAGTTAACTGGTACCTCAGTGGGGAGATCCGGCACTGGAGGCCTCAAGTCTGGTACTCCAAGCACAGACCAAAACAAACGATGTGACACAATTAACTGCACCCTAAAGCTCAGTACGTACACAGAGACCATATCCATTGACTCAGATAGTGAACCAGAAAAAGAGGATGGCTGCACTGAGAATGGAAACATTGACAAACACGAACATGAGGAAGTGCGATCCCAAGAGCCAGCAAACCTTACAGAAGAGGTTCCCTCTTTGAACACGGATGGGCCTACTAGAAAGGAAGAGAGCAGCTTGCAAGATGGGAAAGCGAATGCTTGGATGGCTTTCTGTTAGTGCCTCTGCTTAGCAGTGTGCCTTGGTTGAGAAATGATTCAGTTCAGGAGTAATGAAATCAGATACTTTGAAGACCTTTATTGGCAGATGGCAAAGAGATA
Organism: Holocentrus rufus; assembly: GCA_900302615.1. NCBI lineage: Eukaryota > Metazoa > Chordata > Actinopteri > Holocentriformes > Holocentridae > Holocentrus > Holocentrus rufus. The sequence continues at coordinate 85,239 of OMLF01033794.1, forward strand.
GAGAGGGACAGAGAGTTATTTGACTGTGGGCAATTAAAAATCACAAACATTTGGTTTAATGGCATGGTTCACTAAAATACTGCAATTCCAAATATTGACCTCAATACCAGTGTTGAAAGGGAAAAAAGAGAACCCAAGCTACATTATAGTGCAAAAGTGTATGGCTTCTGTAATTGATATCATTTGTAACATTGTATATACTTTAGCCATTGTACTTTGTTAGTTTACGCATACAATCTGTGTTACTTATTGGTTAACTGTCACAATGATTTATGACATGAATGACAATTTCCCCACTTTCATAATGACTTATTCTCAACTGTGAGGCGGAACTGTATTATAGTTATTTCACATTTAGGAAGCGTAGGATATGCTAATTGCCTATGTACACGTTTTAATAAACAGGTTTGTTTCATAAAAAACATTGAGTATTCTTTTTTCCAAATAAGTGTTGAGCCATAGACTATAAATGGCAGTCTTTTGTGCCAAATTTCCCCTTGCCAACTTTATTACTCTACTCTAGATGGTACACAAATGAGCATAAAAGCTCGTCTGTCTCACCCACTATGGGCCTGCCTTTGAATAGTGTAACGTAAAACACAGTTTTTACAGGATTTATGCTGCAAAATTGGAATAAATAAAGGCTTTCAGGGAAGTCCCTATAATGGTCATTGTCACCAGACGTTAACAGTAAGCTCATGAAAATGTGTTCACCCTTTTTCGGCAGACTATCAAAACTGTAGGTCTCAAAGTATAATCGACTCTGTGTTTAGGAAAGTGTAAATATGCATAATTTCAAAGTTAATCCATCTTCTATTCTCGCTGTATTGCAGTCAGTACTTCAACTCATACATAGATCAATGATTTTGCGGATCTTACGTTTACTTTGGGCACTCCAACTTCCGTCATGAACAGAAGTCTATTGGTGCAGTAGCAGAAGAAGGTGGAACTTCCGGTGATATAATAACAAATTTGGCCAATCGCCAGCGTTTATCACTGTACAGGCCACAGAGTCTGCAGCTGCAAAAATGTCCATATTGTGGTTGATTGCATGCACAACTATAGCTTTTAGTGATTCCATAGCTGTACTTTGAAAGGAAAATTTACTCTCTTTGCAGTTGTAAGTATAGCTGTCACCAATTATTATATCAAAACATTCCCACGGATACAGTATCTAGTTATTTCTGATCCGTTTCCAGTGTAATGTTTACATGAAAACAGGTCGTTAGCATCTTTAGCTGGAATCAACTGGATTTACGTGAACTGTTGCCACAGCTGTCAACGTTAGTAGGTGGGAATCTAAACAAACATATTTTGCTTGATATGCATCGGAATAATGATTTGATGGTACTGTTTTTTATTGCTAAGCTAGCTAGGTAGCTAATGTGCTAACGTTACTTGATATGTGATAGTAGTACTGGTGGTCAAGTTACTGTTGACCAAAGTTACATTCGCTAGTAAAAGTGACGTTAGATAAGTGTATAGTATATGTAAACGATCGAGCGAACGAGCGATCTGGTGGCTACAACTCAATCCACACGATTTGCACTGAGTTGTGAATTTGTCCAAAACATCGTGACTGCTGGACTGGCGAAACCTCTAGATATTTCCAGGTGCCTACATTAGTATAAACGTTGCACTATTACTGCAGCACATTGAGTTAGTACTTAAATATATTTGGACATTAGATGCTTTATTTGTTTATTTTTCATTATTATTGATTTTTTCACCCGATCTTATCTACCCTCTTATTTCATAGACAATTCTGGGCCACAACTGCAGTCCAGCCTACCCGCCCACTTTTCAAACACTGACCATTTGAAGTAATATGAGCTAGGGGTCTAGAGGGGGTTGTTTTAAAGTGCACTTTAATTTGAAATGCCAATAATTGCTGTGTAGTGATTGGATTTCAGGAAAAAAACAAAAACGGGCTCCAGTCTTAATGGCTGAAAAACAACCAGGTGTGGAAACTTCCAGGCCAAAGTGTGAGCTCATATCGTTTAAGATATTGGCTTTAAGATAGTTAAGATTTGTTAAGATTTTCATTAACTGTGACAAGAATTCATGACTGTTTTCCTGCTTTCATGTATTTCCAGATTGCTATTGCGAGCTGCATGGAAAGGTGAACAGCCTCAAATGGGATGTCCGACACATTGTGAGGCGTAGCAGGAGAAACCATGAGGTCTGTCTAGGCTGCCTGTGTGTTGGAGGTTTAGAGTGTGGAAACTATGTCGTACAGTAACAGAGAACTGGTGGTGTTCTTTATAAGCTATAAACTGTCTCAGAGGAACTACCCAAATTGTCAGCTGTGGCCAGAGGATGCAAGTGAAAGGACTGAGGGGGACCAGGCCAACACAGTCATCACTAATGGCTTGTTGGCCAACAACAGAAATGGCAGTGCCCAGTTGGGGAGGTTGTCTCGTCCGCATGGTGGCATAGAGGCAGTTAAGGCTGCTCTTCAGGACTCAGCTGATGAGTTTGAACTGCGCTATACGCAGGCGTTTAGCAGCCTGTCCTCCCAGCTCCACATCACCCCTGCCACGGCCTACCACAGCTTTGAGAGTGTAATGAACGAGGTGTTTAGGAGTGGAGTCAACTGGGGACGGGTAGTGGGCCTGTTTGCCTTTGGGGGCGCCCTTTGTGTGGAGTGCATCGAGAAGGATATGAACCACCTGGTGCCCCGCATTGCCGACTGGATGACCACATACCTGGATAACCACATTGAGCCATGGATCCAGAGCCAAGGAGGCTGGGTAAGTAGGCAGAGGAAAAAAAAAACAGGGATTTGTGTGATACAAGTAAATGAAACTTCATTCCAACCAAACTCTACACTAGGTTATTTCACTGATTAGTTCCTCCTCTGTGGATGAAGATGAACTAATCAGTAAAAATGCTTGCTGTCAGTTTTGGCTGAAATGAAAACCTGCAGACTTTTGGCCCTCATGGCACATGGTTCCCCATCCCTGAACTAAAAGATGCAGTTTCATGTAATGTACCTGTATCCCACACATCAACAGCAGTGTGGATAGACAGAGATCTGGGCATGAACAACCACCAAAGTTCCTCTCCCTCTGTCTTGTCATGCACATTATAGGATCGCTTTGCTGAGATCTATGGCAGAGACGCAGCTGAAGACACGAGGAGATCTCAGGAGAGTCTAAGAAGATGGCTGCTGGTCGGTGTGGTGCTGCTTACAGGGGTGCTGCTCGGCGTCGTCATAGCAAAGAAACATCCTTGAAGTGGAGGGCGAGGAGCGGCATCTTGTTTACCCCCCTGCACATCCTGTATAAACAACAATACAACTAAATAGTTAATGTTTACAAAAGCCCAGTCTGCTTGTGCACTGACAGAATCTCGATTGGCAATGGCAGTTTGTGGGAGTGTTCATATGTAGCTTGGTGAGCCGTTTACTTCTCACCCCGCTTGTTCTGTATCTATTAGTTTGTATTGTTTTGTTTTTACCATAACAAATATCTTCACCTGTTTGTATTAAGGGTGTTACACTCCAGACTGGAAGTGCTTTAAATGGACCTGATAAGCTAAGAGCGAATGGGAAGGATTCAGATAGCATGATGAGACTTACATTGTTTGTTTGTTTTTTGTTTTTGTTTTTTTGTTATTTTTTTCCCTTTGTGTATTATCCAAGGAACAATTTTAATTTTATTTTTCAATTGACAGTTGTCGGATAATATAAGTTTTATTTCCTTTTCAACTTTGTAATGCGCAGTTCCCCTTGTTGGCTGTACTGAGGTTTCAGGCATGCTTCAAAAAAAATAAATATATTTATGTTTTTCTTGTGTCTTTCCTTTGCTGTTTTTGTAGTTTGAAGTACAATACACAGAGGGAGTTTGTTAAGTCTCCATTTATCATTTTGTGTAATATACCCTGTCTTTACAGAAGAAACATCTCTTAAGTCCAAATTCAAAAACTTAGTACTATGATTATTGATTTTGTTGATAAAAACCATGTAAAATGGATACCACTGTAGTGTTTGTTTGATTAACACTTGTTGACTGGTGCTGCAGTGTTTCATTTACCCATCAGGGGGAGCTTGTGTGCCACACACTCCTCAATGTAAAGAATACTGTACTAAGCAATACTAACCACATACTGATATCATTTCCCACCCATTGTGGAGACAGCCTTACTGTGCGGATGTGTTGTTCTGCTGAAGCTGCTCTGTCTTCATAAATACTTTTCTTTCACCGTCAGAGACTCTGTTCTCTGAAACAGGAAACAGTACACCATGAAAACATGAGTTTGTCAAAGCTCTGTCTTTTACATTGTCCCTCAGTCATAGATTAAACAAAGGATAGGTTATAATATAATAAAGGTTATAATTCACCCAGCAGCATTTTACCACTTGAGAATGAAAGGGTGAATGGCAAAAGAGAAAGAGAGAGAAAAAAACTGAATAGGAGAAAGAAGGCCACCAACGGATGGCCTTGCATGTGAGCTGGAGCAGGCCTGTGGTTGCTAATCTATCCCTGTCATTTGTTGCCATTTCCCCAGAGCAAAGCTAGCAGCAGCAGCAGATAAAGCCAGTGAAGGAAAAGAGAATAAATTATGGACTCACTGCTCAAGCAATCTTAACAAAATTACATCACATAGTTTTTTTCATGTATTTATATCTCATGTCTCTTTTTCTGAGTCTTCTCTATCTGTACAAAATGTTTCTCTGCTTTAGTGTGACTAAGGGTAAATATTGGATAGATATGGTAAATGCATTCTGCTTGAAAACCCCTAATCTCACTCTGTGATTTCACAGGGCATTCCACATTAAATTCCCATCATCTAGGGCCTCGGAGAATCAGATGGATGAACATAACATCGGCCGACTGCTAATTAAATTGTTGCACTAAGAAAGAACTTACAAAACATTTTTGTTTGTTTTTGTGTTGGATTAGAGGAAATCAGCATTTGTGTTTAACAGTTGGTTTGTCGCCAATGCGCTCACAAGTGTGAGAGTGAGTTTCTGTTTGTTGTGCCATGTCATGAGTGGGTGGCGTGCCCAGATGTTCACAGGGCTGTGTTCACAAGGGTGAAACTAAATATTGCATAAATGAAAGTCCTGTTCCTCCATGAACTCTTCAAGCGTATGAAAACACTGCAGAGCAGATTATTTACTGAAGTCTGCTCTGATGAACCTGTTTGTAAAAATCCACAGGTTGAGAAGTTTAAGAGCTTCTCCCCCAAACTTGACAAATTATTGGGTTTGCAAAAGTTGCCTGAAGAGCTTTGAAAGATATTGATCAACCCAGCACTTTATTTACCTCCAAAAGATGCAAACATTGTATTTATTAGATTGACCTCACATTTAAAAGACTTCTAACACTTATGTGTGTAGTGTGTAAGGCTAAGTACCTGAATTGTACATGGTGCCCCCCAGTCAGTAACTGACAGGGAGTGTGAGAGTGGCGATGCCAGCAGCAGGTGGATGGTTTGGGGTCTGTGGCCTCAGTGATAACTTATCAGTCATCCCACAGTCCTAAGTGAGCAACCCCAGCCCTACTCAGCATTAACAAAAAGAAAACACAAGACGCACTATCTATGTATCCTACTGTTTTATAGCAATACAGTTTACAATTAAATAGAATATGGCTAATGAAATGCCATTTGGAGTAAAATGACAAGGCATTGAATGTATTTCTTTGCTTTTACACCTCATCAACAGGCAACTGAAACTTGGTTAAACTTGGTTGAAAAGGCCAATCTTAGATTTAATTTATTATTAGTTGCTAAGAAATGACCAAAGGTTTGAGTTTGATTTAGTCCAGCCTGGTTTAAGGCTTGATGGTGCAATGCAGTTCATTATGAACCAGGTACATCTGGTGTGTGAGATCACCTGCATATGATCTGAAATATCTGATCTATACCACAAAGAATTTCTAATGTATGCATGAAAGAAGCGCAGCATGACAAAAGGTTTCCTTGTAAAGTCAGTTTTGAGCATCACTCAGTATCTATTACAAGAAATCTGATCTGAACAATGACAAAAAAATATTGTCCTCACCAAGGAATTTAGGTCTCTGTAGAAATCTCTCAAGCTTCCTGCTACTGACTGACTGACTCTCCGGCTTTCTTGGATGTTTATTTTGCCTCACTGGGAAGGAATAAAAGGCCTGTGAGGCTCTGTGATCTCCCTCTGAAACATCATTCATCATTACTAAGCAAGTTTGGTGAAGCCTCTGACCTTTTCAATCAACCATGGTATGAGAGTGAGAAATTGTACGCATGAAAAATCCCCTTTATGAGCGTACAGTTAGTGATGACTAATAACATTGTTTGTTGTGTATATACAGAGAAAATACCAACATTGCCTTGTATGTGCATGAATGTGTGTGTGTGTGTGTGTGTGTTTGCATGCATGATTGAAGCCCACTTTTTGTTCGTCAACTGACAATGCCACTCTAAAAATGGAACCAGGCACAAGTGCTGCACTTTAGTTGAATGTTTAGCCACCTCTGTGTAATGGAGAATTTGCATACCCGGTGAGCCTAATACCATTACACTGTGAAGTCAAGTTCTGTCTTTACAAAGAGAGCATTATACCTGAGCACGAGAGTACAATGCCACAACAGAGAAGCTCTCACCCCCAGCAACTTCAAATGTACTGAGAATTCAAATATACTGTATGCACGTTAAAAAACAGCTCTCATCACTCAAACTGCTTCACACATTTATTCTTTTTTTCTCTGTGTAGTTTCAAAGTGTATACTAAATAGCAATATAGCAAATATAAAACAGATCTTGTTGTAAGAAACCAAAACACATTTTCACATTATGAATAATAGAAGGAAATTTTACGATATTGCTGTTGCAATAAAACACAATTCTGTTTGTATTTACAGCTGAAACATTTCCCCTTAGTGTGTTACCTGTGCAACAGTTTCAGCAGAGCAATCTCAACTTCAAATAAGTATTTCATGAGGATAATATCTACAAAATTGGACTTTCTCCCCTCAAATACAGTGAAAAGAAACAGAAAAATAGCACTTTTGTAAAAATGCACATCATCCATATTACATCCAGCGCACAAATATGGACAAATCCACACAAATAACTGGCAAGCAAGCAAGTATTGATTCCTAAATATACAAAGCGTTCATTAGACAAGCTTTGTGTCCCCTTGTGGTCCGGGGCACCCAGGCTCTGCAGGACACCTGGAGCACAAGTACTCGTTTCACACCAGCGTGGGGACCATGCCACTGTTGGGGTGGTGTGTATAGGGTAAGGTGGCAGAGGGGTGCAGGGGCGGCGGCGCGGGGATCAGGTGTGGCGTGTGGCCGTAGGTCAGAAGAGACCCGTGGCCGAGGGAAAAGGGCCCGCCGTTCTCGTCCAGGGGCGGCAGCTGGGTCACATCGGTGTACGGCTCCAGCATGGCGTTTTTCTTGCTCTTCTTGTTCTTGCTTGACACTTTCCTGTTCCGCGTCTGGATGCCGTCCTTCTTCATGGTGAGGGGCCTGTTCACCTGTGGAGAGACAGGTGTTAAGTTTTCTAGGTTTACATTCTCCAGCTGCTTTCAGGTAGAAGGCCTCACAGATCAGAATGAGCTGTTAAACGCTTTGTTAAATATGATATATGGACCGCCAACTCCGTCCTGCAGGCTGACTCACGTTGTGCAGCTTGAAGTAGAGTCCACAGGCGTTGCACACTGGCTCTCCGCTGGCGTTGCGCCTCCACAGCGTCGTCGTGCTCGTATGACAGTTGGCACACAGGGTACCTGCACGTTTGCTGACAATCTGAAACACAAACAATCAAATAAGCTGCTCTGGCCATGATAAAAAAGGTATTATATTGAATAGTACACAGTCATTATCTTTGCTGCCCCACTTCACCAGGAAAAGGTGCATCTCACTGTGCCATACCAGTCTTTTCTTGGGCCGGATTAGGGGTCTGTTTTGGCCGTTCATCTTGTGGTACAGTCCACAGGCGTTGCACAGGTAGTGGCCTGTGCCATCCCGACGCCACAGAGGGGTAGCTGTAGCTCCACAGTTAACACACTCTCTGGCCTCTGTCCAAAAACAAAAAACACTCATCAGTCTATGCATTAATACATTTTGATGATTGACAGACACTGTGAGCCATACAAAATTATACACCAGACAAAATATGGTTATATGTGTATTTTCACCTGGAGGGGATAGTCTCATCTTGTTGCGAAGTTTGGGGGAGTAAGATGAGGGGCTTATCCACGCCCCCGGGGTGGAGTAGAGGCTGGCCGTGCTGTAGTCCTGCGGGGAAGTCATGTACGAGCTGTAGGGGCTCAGCATGTGCGAGTGGGAGTGGGGAGAAGGCGTGTACACCCCCCCTGCGCCTGAGGTCAGATTCAGAAAACTGCTCCCGCCCGCCGAGCCCCCCAGCGGGCTCAAGCGCTCGGCCTTCAGGGCCTCCTGAAGCCGGGGGCTTTCCTTGCCCTCCCTGTCCGGGGAGCAGTATCCGTCCCTGGAGGCGGTGAAGGAGGATGTGGTGCCGGAGGTGTAGAGGGATGTCGGGGTGTGTGAGTGCAGGGGGGGCTTGGTGAGAGGGCTGCTGCTCCAGGTGGAGGCCGGCGGGTTGTAGGGGGAGCTCAGGGAGTGGGTGCCCGGCCCGTCCAGCCACTGGAGGTTGCTCAGGAGGGACGGTGAGGTGTAAACCTGACGCACTTTAGAAGAAAGGGACAGAACACAAGGCTGTTTTAGATGTTAGAAACTCACATAATAATATAGATTTTCTTTATTCTGTATCATTCACCAGCTTTGCCTATCCATCTGTCCACATCAAGATGGACAGATGGATAGGCGGAAGCTGATGGGTGATAGTGGGTGGCAGCACTAACCCGAGCCGTGTCGGTAGGTGGGCGGGGCTCGGCTATGGCTGGGGCTGGAGAAGAAGGAAGACAGACTGGTGTAGTCTGTGTCCGGGCCGGAGAAGAAGGCGTCTCCCTCTTCCCCTGGAGGTAGGAGGCCAGGCTCAGAGGAGAAGCTGCCCAGCGGATCGGAGCTGATCAGAGGTGGGGACACCCAGTGGGACTGCTCTGAAGAATCCTCCATGGTGACAGGGAAAACCAAAACCTGCAGGAGGACAGTAGCATCTGAAGTCCATTTGAGGTTCATTTCAAAGGATCGCCTTTTAGAGACCACTATAAGATTAAAAAAGTGCTGAAGTCATTTGAGTAGATATCATATTGTGTAGTATCTCAGTGCCATTCAGTGCTGAGCAATCCCAAGTGATACTGCTCCAGCATCTCAGAAGTGTGATTTACTTTAACTTTGATTGAGTTGTCATGTTATCAAGCTTTGCACTTCACAACAACCCACGTAACTTGAAGTTATCAGGGACAAGATCTCTCGACAGCAGGCTTCTTCAAACTTCCTTTTCTAGGATCCTCATTTGACTGTGGCTGAAAGTAAAAGCTAAAAATAAATGGGCCTAAAACATAAATATAGAGGTGCAACCAGTGACCAAACGGTTACCAGTGGCCTTTATTCAGAGGTGTGCCAGTAAAAAAACAACCAAAAAAAAAAAAAAAAAACCCAGCAGAGATGCCCTAAGGGCCACTCAAGTACAACAGTTCAGTTAAATAAACACAGAGTTGCATTTGCAGAAAAATTGTCAAAGCCACAAAGACAACATCTGTGATTCTGCTCAGAAGCTAATGTTGCATTATGTTGTTTTCACACCAAATGTGTAAATGGGTGCATAAATCTTTTTTGTAGAGGTTTTCCATTCTAAATTTTTTGAAGTTCACCCATGGAATTGGGTGAACTTTCTGGAGCTGAAGGACTAAAGCATAAAGAGTTTGTTATCCTTTAAAAAAAAAATCAGTAAAGAATTTCTGTCTTTCTGCAAGAAAAAAAGACTGAAAAAAAATAATGATAAGCACAGACAGTGTTAAAGCAATAGTAAATTATAAGAGTAACACCCTCGCTCCATATCTTTAGAGGAAAGAGAAGAGGAAAGACAAGAGCCTGATAGCGTCTGATAAAGTCTGAGAAAATCAGATAGACAACATTATTGTAATGCTAAATATATCCAGCTCCATTGACAGAACATAACCCTAATCTCATCTGATTAATAGAAATCTGTTAGACTAGAAACATAAATAAAAACACGGCTGACTGAGACACATTGTTACAAGGCGCTTTTAAAACAGCACAGGTCTGTGAAAATGAGAAATGAAAATAGTCGGCAGTAATTATATTCAGATTCAGTAATTTGAAATGAAATTGCCTCTCAGATCAATTTCAGACTAGAGCACAGTATACTGAACTTGCGAATTTTTTAATGAAGTATTTCATACTTCATGTTTACTGGAGCATTCATGGATATACAAATACATATATAAATTTACAAAAATGTAGCACATAATTAGATGCAAACAAAATTAATTGTAATTTATCTAAAAGCAAAATAGGCAAAGATGACCGGCAATAACAGACCCAAAAGTGATCACTTATTTACACAGTTGCTGGTACATAGATGCACATATGTAGCAAAAGTTTGGAACTTTGGAACAATAGAAGTTTAAAATAAATGAATAAATAAATAAATAACTAAAGGAATGAAAGTGATATGAAGAAGCTGAATCGAGAGAAAATGTCTATTTCATTCAGAAGGAAACAGAACCTCAGTCGCTGGCCCTCACCACTCATATCTTTGTAAGTCACAGTCAATCAAGCAATAAATGGCCTGAGGTGATATTAACTCCCTCACCAATGCAGGTTTCAAATTTACACTCATTACACATTCGCCTTAATAATCCTCTGATCCCTTATCAGAGAAGATACAGTAATATGTACTGTAGGGTAACACTGATATGAGACAAAGAGTGAGCACCTACCTGAGGCTTTGTCAGAGATCAGTGAGGTCTGACCTGGGAAAATGGTGGGCAGCCAGGTGGAAGGTGGCACAGCTTCAATAAACTATCTCAGTACGGGCCAATGGCCAGATGAATAACTTCTGCCTGGTACCCCTCTAACAGCCAACACAGTTTAGGGCTAGGGTTAAGTCCGTGGGAGGGGTTGGGGACAACATTTTGAAAGACACACCTCTTTGGTCCAGACAGAAATAATTTCTGTCAGGGCAGACGCAGCGCATATGTCGCACAAAATACAAATGTATGTAACTTAGAGGTACCTGCAAATGCTCTGAAAAAGTTTGAGTGTTCCTCTTATTGAGGGTTTTTCCCATCTGAGGCAAGGGTGGAGGTCTCAGCTTCAAACTATTGTTCCTGTGCCCTTCCTTTATGTGTGCTGTTAGTGCAGCAATGATAACACAATGACATCTGTGATGATTTCTAGACAGGAAGCACTGCGTATTAAAAGGATATCTGCAACAAACCAACATCATTATTAATTAAAAAATAGGTATAGGCGATAAATACAAATAAACACAACAATTATGTGTCATGGAAGACAATTTATTAAAACAATTTCAGGTTTCTAAAGATGTGCATAGTACTGGATTGTAAAGCACTTTATAACAGATCCCACTTGCGGTGCAGTTAACATGTGGGATGGATGCTTTTTGTCTGTTGATGAATGTGCATACAGCCTCCGATAAGGCCAAGCCCACATGGAAAAGAGTCAGACAGACATTTGAACAAAGCAAATATAAAATGCAAACACTCAATTTCTTTGTGGTCCTGCAAAGCTTAGAATGGAGGACAGTAATGCAAATTGGGAGAGGTGCTGCAATCATGGGGAGAGATATGGTCTGGACATGGGCTGGCTCCGCACAAGCCTGACTCTGTGCCAGTCATTTGATAGTCAAAGCAGCTCCCCAACTTTCCTCCCTCATGTTCATTTACAGTTTTCAGGGAAATCAGGAAAGAAAAACAGTGGGGGAAAGTGAGGCCTTTTATTTTCAACAGAGGCTCACGTTCCGCCTTGAACACCTGTACTGGTTAATTAAGAACGATATCTCTGCAAGTGAGCGAGACTGGTAAACAGTGTCAGTTGGGCCGGTCACAAAGCATCAGAATTTAAGTTTGGCTGTTCCAGTTTGGGCATCTGCTTCCCAACTACTTAATCCCATCACCTGCCTCTCCATATTGAGGCAGTCGTCACCTGTTCTGTAACTGCGTGGTAAAAAAAAAAATAAAAAATCAGTCCTCTGCCAATAGAAACAAACAAGATGTCAGATGTAAGATGGCTGGCAAGATCAAAGCCTGTTGTCAGGCTGATGTTGCAATATTGCATCTTTGACCAGCAGGTATCAGGGAAGCCGTGGTGGAACTTCCCCTTCAGCCTCTTTATGGGGAATCTGAGTTTCTTCCCTCTGGCAGAAAGTTTACTCTGCTGACGGAAAAGTCTTAGATGATCATGAACTCTTACTGACTGATTAAATTATTAATCGTTTGGCATTTTTATACGATTACTATCAGCAATGCTGTCTGTTGTAATGCTGTTATGTGGATGATTATGCTGTTAATTTGTCCTGTTTTATATCTTATGAACTTTTAATGTTGTAATGTTTACATGTTTTTATGTTTTATGCCTCTTGCAACAAGGAAGTTTTCCACCAAGAGACAATAATGAATTGAACTGAATTTAATGGAAATTAACTGAACTATTGAACTTAATCCGACTGATATGAACCAAACCGAACTGGACTGAATCAAAAGCGAACCTTATTGAATTCTACTATACTCTATTCTGGACTCTCCATTGGGAAATGTGTTGACAGCGGCGGTGCAGAGATCCAGTGTGTCTGTGAATGAGAGGAGCGCTGTTCAAGAGAACGAGACGTGGCAGCTGAGCGGGGATGTGGCTGCTGGCGCTGTGTGAGCGAGCTGCTCGGCTCTGATAAGAGGTTATCAAGATGAAAGGAGGAGGCCAGGAATTTCAGGCCCGCCACTCACTGTCATACAGTCACACACACACACACACACACACACACACACACACACACATACACAGGACATTGCAGTACATCCGTGGTCATGCATGCGTCTGCTCAGAGAGGGCACCACGCAACTTACACACCAAGTGACGTACACATGCATGGACTTTCTCCCACATACACACACTCTCTCTCACACACAAGCACTGGTGTGTTCACTGTATCTCAGCAGAAGCAGTGAGACGTCACGGTGCACAGTTGAGATGCTGTGCGAGCTGGCTGTCACTCGGTGGTGGACGGTGTTGTGTGTCACCAGTGGACTTTGGGGACGGCTCTCTAATTCCCAAGAAACGGGCTTCTGTGTAGGCGGAGGTCTTATCTCTGCCACGCAGGGCCTGCAGAGACAGTAGTATACACCCGGGAGTGCACACACCACACACACACACACACACACACACACACACACACTCTCTCTCTCTTACTCCACCTCTCTAGCTCTCTCTTGCCCTCTACATCTCTCTCTTGCTCTTCTCTTTCTCTGCACTATATTTTCATCTTCGCACTCACATATTCAGTCAACCAGCTTGTATCTCACTTGATGTGTTGTGTGTGTTATGACTGTGTGTGTATGATGACTAATAAAGTTAGGTGATTGAGTGGCCAAACCCAGGTGCTGTAGTGTCAGTCACTGGGATGGCATGGCACTTGATTCTGCAGATTTGTGTAAAGTAGGATTAATATACTGCTCCGAGAAAACAGTGACAGAACGCCTACATGTGCATTTAATTCAATTTGTTTGACTTA
>OMLF01033811.1:2764-16205 GCA_900302615.1 Holocentrus rufus
ACACGAGTGTACGCAAATAAACACACAGAAATAAACACACTCAAATGCTGCCCACGGGCTTCGCAGTAGCAATGCTTCAGAAAGTGAAATCTCTTTGAAATGCATCACAGCTAAGATTTAAGAAAGGGTTCGATTAATGAGAGAAGAGAAATAAACAAAGAGAAGAGTTTGGCTGTGAAATGTTTTTTTTTTGTCTGTGCATGGGAAAGGGAAGGCAAAGAGAGCAGAGAGGTACCAGGCTTTGATAAGGAGGTTGAGGGAGATGGGGGAGTTACTAATGTGTGTGTGTGTGTGTGTGTGTGTGTGTGTGTGTTTGAGTGTGGGGGCAGAGTGGGGAGGGCTCGAGTGCCAGGCAATGCAGGAGGGAGAGAGGGCGCGTCTGGAAAGCATCAAGCTATAGCTCAGTATTTGTGTGTGTGTGTGTGTGTGTGTGTGTGTGCGTGTGCATGTGTGTTGTTTTGCTTCCCTGGTCTCTGGCTTGTTAACCTGCAGGTCACAGGCAGCTTCAGGTGATGAAGTCAATGCCTGGCACATAGCATGGGAATAATGACCTCCTCCGTAGCAAGTCCATGCTCATGAATAAACACACACACACACACACACACACATGGAAACACACATATTATCATTTTCATCAGCTTAAGAGCATAACAGCTTTGTTTTTTTTTTCTTGTTTTTTTTGCTTGACCATCATGCATTTTTGAGTTTATCGAGTGGGTTTTGAAAGAGAGAAAATATAAAATAATAAATAAATAAGTAAAAAAAATAAAACCTTTTTCACACGACAGCAGCAGCAGCAGTACGTTCCTGGCCTTCTCTTACGGTTCCTCAGTTGAGAACGGCCGCCCTGCCAAAGATGCTTAACACCTTCTACTGTAAGTGCGCGCGTTTTCAAATGCTTAGCGCAGTAAAGAGACAACATTTTCATACCCACTAAACCTCAGCCAGGCCGGCTTATCTGGTCGTTGCATATCCTTCCCTGGTTATCACTTGCGAGGAGAACTGGAGCCCTGTTTGTCTGAGGGGAAGTCCTCTCGCTCTCCAAGATAAGACAAGTTAGAGCTCCATCCCATCAATGCAACATTGTTTGGTGGTGGGGGCTCAGCTTTCACATTAATGTCCATGTTTTTATTCTGAGGTTTAGCGCGTATGTGTGTGTGTATGTGGGAGAGAGAGAGAGAGAGAGAGAGAGAGCAGCTGGTATTGTGTTTGTGTTTTGCCCTGTGAGACTTGGCCAGGCGTGGTGTTATATTACACGTACACGGGCTGGTGTTGACTATAGGCAAGGTGGGGTGAGCCGGCCTGATAGCGCTGCAGTGAAGGGTGACAGATGAGCGGGTGTAGGTTGGTACCGGGCAATTAAGCCAGCGTCTGATACCCAAAGTGCTTCACGTTCTCTGGCACAGGCCATTGTAGTCTGGAATTTGAGAAATGCATTTGATCGGCACGGTGTGTCTGTGTGGGTGTTACTTTGGATGACTCCTGGGGACAAAGTGGCCACCAGAGAAGGGTTGAAAACAGAGAATGGAGGAGGAGGAAAAGGGCAAGGAGAAGAAGTAAGGGGTTGTGAGTGTTCATACTTGGTAAAAAACATGTACATTCATCACACATTTGAGAACATTTCAGCATTAACAAGCACTGTCATCAAGTGGATTTGAGGCCCTATACCTGCTCATTCTAGCTGCTTTACAGGAATAGACAGAGAACAGAGTGGAAGTGGAACAATATGGTAATCTATGGGACAGACACTGGAAAACACACTCACAAAGAAAAGAATAATATACGAACTGAAACTGAAAATAAACTGAATTTTATAGACAATTGTCTAGACACCCAGAGGTGAACTGGAGGAGGGAACCAAAGATATTTTATCTGCTCAGACTTCACCTCCCTCCACACTCAAAGGGAATCCCATCTTTTGTCTTTGACCTCAGCATTCCTGGGAGTGAATTCCAGGACTGTGTGTGTGTGTATATGTGTGTGTGAACGTGTGTGTGCTCACCTTCAGACTACTTTAAGTAATTAATATGATCCTCAGCCACGCAGCTTTGAGGGTTGAATAACTTAAAGGGGAAACCTACACCTTGGTTGTGGCTTCAGTGTCTCATCTACAGTTACGGCCGAGCTGCTCGGATGCGTCTCTCAGGCCGAGTTAACTCTTTGGATGATGAAAAGCAAGACACCAATCCACAACACCTCACCTCTGGAGCTCAGACATGTTGTGATACATTTTAGAGATCTTATGTTTCATAGATGAACTGTTATACTGTAAATTCAATCAACCACTGCCCCTTTGGAATATAAACAATTTCTTTTCTTTGTATTGTCTTGAGGCATACAGCAAGTCTGAGAGAGATCCAAGCGATAAACAGTTAACTTTTCATTTAAAAGACTAGTGTATATTAAGACAATAAGTTAAACAGTCATGGCAGCAGACCATAAAGCTGGTGGAGGAGAGGACAGAATAGACAAAAGACTGGGTAAAACAGGGATTCAGTTTTGCAAGTCTCCTTACTTAAAGGTAAAATGTACCCACATATATAAATGACATAGCAAAGTGAAGTCAATAACAAAATAATTAAAAAAATAAAAAATTATATTTGAATTTGGCTAGGTTACTACCACTCCCTTGCACTGTGTCTTGGTTTTTTGAGAGCAGGCTGGTACTTTATCAGTTTACCTAATACTGTGCATGTACCGCCACCTATTGACAAAAGCATGTACTGCAGCTCCTGTAGTAATCTGGAATTGGAGTTGGGATTGTAGAAGGAGGACATCTAGCGTGAAGTGGTAAAACTGAACAGGAAGTGGCAGTGCAATATCAATAGGGTATTAGTGTAATGTGTATGTGAGGCAGGATGAGTTATTTTATGTGCTTTGCGATCTTGAAATCACACTTAACATCATTACTATGTCTGCAAAATTTAAGGAGCAATTTACTTTGAAAATACACCTTTTCTCTTTTGTCATTGCAGCATCAAAAAGTATCACACAGAACTGAGTGGAGTGGGTGAAGAGAGACAGCAGCCGTATAATTACACCTAATAATGTCGTCAAGCCATTAATGAATGAATGAAGTAACAGTAGTGACACCTTGCTATTTTTACCTGTTAATTTTTATAGCATATAAGCATCAATAACGTGACATATAAAACACAGATTCAAAAGCCATTACAAAAGTGTTTATTCAGGGGTGATAAGCAAGGCACTGTGCAATCATACTGGCCCACTGCTGGACAAATTACATGACTACAAATGTAAAACTGGATGAAAACATTAGTACAGAGGTCAGATAAGTTAATCTATACAGTTGGTCAGTTCTATGAAATATTCTTCACATATTGCTGGATGAGACAGCAGTAAAGTAGCGGAGGATTTAGTGCTTATTGAGTCCATCAGGACCAGGCTGTATGTGTTTCTCTGTTTACGGTTGGGTGTAGCGCAGGTATTTCTTCCCAGAAGGCAACTCTTTAGTGGTCACACCGTTCGGGAAAAGGGCTGCAGCGTCGGCATCAGACAGAGAGGGAATGACCATGACCTTATCACCAGGCTGAAAGAGACACAAGAACAGAGAAGTGTGTTGTAGTAAAATCTTACGTGTCTGTCGCTTTGGATAGAAGCGTCTGCTAAATGCCGATTGTAATTTTAATGTTCCAGACCCCAAAACTGACTTTCATTAAAGCGTGAAACCCTACTTCAAGTGTCTTTGTGGCCCTATTAAAAGAGAGTTTTGTTAGCATTAAGTATTAAATGTCAAGCTTTTCATTTTTTATATTGTGAGAACACCTAGTGAATTAAATTACTGTAAAATGAAAACATAAGCTCCTCAAGGACCCTGAGTGTCTTATGAAGCCACTGGGACATCCACTTGTCTAGAGGAAGCAGTCTATTTGCAGTCAAGTTCCCGCCTCTCATGGCTTCAATCTCACCGCTCAGGAATCACGTCATCTCCTGGTTCATATATGGTCATTTGGACTTTGTTCAAAATACTGCACTGTGGGTGGAAAAGTTCAAGTTGTATTTTCTTATCACTTCCTTACAGCAATTATGGGCGGTTTCAATAAAGAAAAGCTCTAAGGAAGGTTTGCTGAGCACGTATGCTCTTTTTCAGCTGTGCATTCACTCCCTCTGCCCATATTTCTCCTGCTGGTCCAGGGGATCAAACCAGTAACCCTTGAGTCAAGAGCCCAACTCTCTAACCTTCAGGCCATAGCTGCTTGAATGATATATATATATGTGCTTGATGTGTGTGCCTCAGATGTATCAGTGAGGTCACACATCTGTTAAGAGTGCCATACATCTATTTTTGTTTCCCGATCGTGTATCGCCTGAGTTGCTAACTGGTTGAAATTGGTTTTCATTGAGTACCTTCCAGTCGACGGGTGTGGCGACCTTCTTCTGTGCAGTGAGCTGCAGAGAGTCGATAACTCTGAGCAACTCATCGAAGTTCCTTCCTGTGGTGGCGGGGTAGAGGATGGACAGCTTCAGCTTCTTGTCTGGGCCAATCACAAAAACCTGGAGGGGGCAGGAAGAAATGAATTAAGAAATTAAAACATACAGATTGAGTTTCTCTAATGAACATCATATCTCAGAATGTATATGTTGATGTCTGCTTTCATAACCACCTTTCCTTTGAAAGAAAGAAAGAAAGAAAGACAGAAAGAAAGAAATCACCTGCCAAAAAAAATTTTTTAGTAACCAAATGACTTAAAATACGGTTTTCATGTCATACTGCCCTTTTATTATATTGTGTACAAAGTTTTACAAATAGAAATGAACTTTCAATTTAAAACATGTTTATTTTGCAGTGGTTGATGATTTTTTTTTTTTGATCTTTACATGTGCTGCTGACACAAAAAACACATTAAGGTTCAATGAAAATTAGGCTTGTTCACTATCCAGCCAGCAAAGCAACAGAACGAAATTTGCATCACTTTGGACACTACCTCTTTATGTAGAGCCAATGTACCAGGCAGCAGGTCAACAGCCACTTTGATACAGAGCCATGACTTTGTTCTGGTTTAGCTGACTCATGGTCACAGTGGTCAGTGGGGACAAAGTTTGAGAACGGCTCTGATCCTGGCCAGAAAGTTACAGGACAGTGTGGCAGGTGACCCTTGTGTCTGTGACCCTTTCACAGACAACTGGTAAATGTTAATCTTTAATTCTGGTACTGTGTATTGGCTGTTTGATTACCATCACTTGCTGTTTGCTTTCCAAGGCGGCAGAGTGTTAATATAGTACTACACATGTCTGAAGTTTGTGCCAGTGAGGGAGAAAAGAAGGACAGCAGGCTCTTACACAGCGGGCAGTGAGGGGCATCCCGTCCTTGTCCATTTCATCGGGGTCCAGCATGCCGAGGTCGACTGACAGCTTTCTCTTGTCATCAGCGATGATGGGGAAGGGCAGAGTGGGGTCACTCTTACTGTTAAATGCCATCACATCCTATACAGAGGGACAGGGATTTCAGACACAATTTCATCATTAAACTTTAACTCAGTGGGTGTGGTTGTGCAAAGTTACACACTTCTATTTCAAGTTTACGATTCTCGTCAACTTGATGGACATCTCCACTTGTCCAGTCTTGTTCGGTGAGATAAAAAGGTTTGAAATGAGTTTGCTGTATGCAGACTGAAAAACCCCTGTTGCTAATCTCTAACTCATAAAGGCCTCTGAACCATAAACAGCAGTTCAGAGGCAGTTGACACGGTCTTGTGATGATGCCGTTGAACTACAAGCCTGGTCACTATGACTCCTGGGGGGAAAATTTGTCATCATACAAGTGCTTCACACATGTGAGAGGGCAAAGATAGAACTGGCCGGGGCACAGCACTCACAAACTTTTTTCTCTCTTTTTCTTTGAGGCAGGTGGTGCTGCTGTAACCTCACAACCAAAAACTGTTCATTCAACTGGCATTGGCCCAGTGCAGGATTCCAGAACTTTCCTCCCCTTCCTCTTGGGCCAATCACAGGCCTTTCAGAGGAGGTGTTGCCGTAGCTTAGCAACCCAACTGGAAGCCAATCGCAGAGGGTCCCATTTGGGTTGAGGGTGGGGATTAGCCCACAAAAACCTACTTGACCGGTCCTTTCCCTCCAGCTAATACACATCTTGCACAAACTGTATGCAATTCAGAGTTATGGGCCTAGACTGGAAGAAGCTCAGTTTTATAACTATCCAAGCTGACGAGAGCAGTTTCATCCCACAGATCTTTTAGGCTACAGGTTCTCCATTAAAAGAAAAACACTGACAAAACTGACAGTAAATGTTTTCAGTTAAGTGGGAGTGGAGTATCAGATTGTGGGACAAACTGCAGATCCATCTGCATAAAACTGAGCTTGGTCAAGGCCTAGACTGACAAGGGATTTAACAGGTGGAGTTTGAGGAGGATGAGCAATTTGCAGGTCAAATGAGTGATCTAAGAAACTTACACAATGTTGCCAAAGTTTCCAGATGGTAACCCATGTGCAAGTGCTCAAATGTCAGGGTTATGCAACACAAGGGCATGAGTGGACTGTCAACCTTTCACCAAGCCTCATTCTACCAATAGTTTCCTTGACCTTTGCTCTCAAGGGTTATCCTTTGTTATCCTGTTATCCTCTTAAACACCACATATAAAACACAGACAGACACCCTGGAAAAGGTGAAGGTGAATGTTTGCGTGTGTCCCCAACCTTGCTCCAACTGCGGTGATCCTCAACACTGTCAATGGACAAGGCAATCATCTTGACGCCCCGTTTCTTGAACTCATCGCTGATCTTTGCAGCACAAGCCAGCTCAGTGGTGCAGACAGGAGTAAAGTCCCTTGGGTGGGAGAACAGGATACCCCACCTACAGAGAAACAACGGGACAAAGATGTCTCTGATCTACTCAACTTCCAATCATTCACTTCCTTCTCTATAGAGGCCTGGTTTATAAACCTCATAACAGAGCACGACAAAGCCAATAGCATTGTAAATGTAGCAAATAAGACCGTTGGCATCAAGCAGTTAACCCTCCTGGGTGTCTATTTAAGGCTACTTTTATGCAACGCCAAGAGAATTAGGGACAACCTTTGTTACTTCCTTCTGGTTACAATTTTAGGCAACCACATGATACATCACGCAGACTAAAGTTCTTATTTATTCAGCGGGCGGTAAATCTGCTCAGTTGTACCAGAATGACACTCCACCTCAAGAGTGTTTTATGCACTTCAAAGTTCATTTAGTGGGTCTTAAAAGTATAAAAAAGATCCTCTGGACAGTGCATGTATCTTCCTAAATGTCCTGATTTCCCTATCAGAGACCTCTTTGCAGAGCTGCAGTCTTCAGATGTCAGTTGTTCCTGGAGTGTGTTTTGGAACCACTCTCCCATTTTGAGGCTTCAAGTGCTCCTTTCAAAACTGGGACCACTTCTGCCTTCACTTTCCACATCTTTCCCAGTTCCTCTTTCAGTCTCTTGGTACCTTTCCAGCTTCTTGTATTCTTTTTTTTCTCTCTTTTTAAAATGCACTCTACAATCACTACATATTTTGTGTATTACAATATTACCATTTGGGAAATCTGGAATTTTAACTTGGGCAGTCTGCCGCATCGTACAACCTCAGATGACCTCTGATGAATTATCTACAGGCCTCCTTTTTTCATTTGTTTATAGTGCAATACAAGTGACAAACATAAATATGACACAGCACAAGGAGGGAGAGCAAGACTCAAATAAATCAAAGTAATAAAAAAAACAGAAAAACACAATTACATTGTTTTTTTTTTGTTTTTTGTTTTTTCTGGTAGTACATGTGTTATTTTTTATGTTGATGTCATTGGGGTGTCTATGACCACTTCTGTTTTCTGTTTCTTGTCAGTTACAACAGTGTTCAGTTTGTTGGCCAGTACTCATTTACTAGCCCTGTGTATTGGCAAGAATCTGGCGATCATTACAGTACCACAAAACATAATACTCAAGTGTATCGATATTTTCTTACACCCCTCTTGTTTATCTGTCTGAACCAGAAGTCAGACAGGATCTTAGCTTCAACATCTTCAACCACCCTTCACAGTGGTTCTCATTGGGACTGGGGAGAGTCCAGCTCACATCTGGCACAATGTTGCTGGTAGGCCCAACATGTACCCATACACATACTACAAGATGATCTGGCTGTGGGGGTTCAGGCCTATGTAAACCGCAGTGTTTGGTCAGTTGTTACTTTTTTTGATTTGGCTTTAAATGCTGATTTCCGTGGACCCATGTCTCTTGCATGAATTTAATGCCTTGCAAAATATCCTAATTTCCCACTAGGGACAAATAACATTCAAAGAGGGCTGAGGAGAGGCAGAAAAAGAGATAGGAATAAGACCACGACTTATCGAGAGGGTGGGAGCTGAGACAACAGGAGGGGCGGAAATGGGCGACAAAGGAGAGAACCAGAGAGAACAGCACGTCTCAGTGGAGGAAATACCAGAACCAGCAGCCACAGATTGGAGCAACAGGTGTCTGGGAATCGAGCAAACTTGGACCTAAGACATGAAATCCAGCTGGGTTGTAGTGGGAAAGAACAGTGTATTGCATAAGGGGGGACGTTGAAGGCTACAATGAACATAACTAGTTTCTCAAGTCTTCAAGTGTGGAACAAGTGACCAGAGGACTGCAAGGATTGTGGGTACTTTTTTGCGTTCTGATTCTGTTTTTGTGTTTGTAAATCAGAAAATCATACAACATGTTTAATGTTACTTTTTTATTTCAATCGATCCTTAAGCTTCTAAACTGAATTTTTTTATCAAGTGTGTGTAAAAAATGAGGACTTCAGGCTGCAGGACTTGTGGTCTCGTGCTGTCTAAGCTTCATAATCACAAAGTTAGTTCAGTGATTTGCGGCGGGCATCACATGGGTTAGGGGTAACAATACAGCTTTGCTCCTCATTCCAATAATGCCCTATCTGAATGGAAGCAGTGTGAGCACGTGATTAAAAGGGGAATCCCACCGTGAAAGCGCTGTGTTCAGAGGCTGGTGTTGCTTGGGGCACTGAAAAGAAGCTATAACTAAGATAAGATAAAAACAAGTTAAACAACTGTTGATTTTTTTGTGTAACACTTTACTACTCACACAACTTTGTGTAAAAAATATGGTTCTGTCAAAGGGCTGTAAATGTTTTATGACTATACTTCACAAAGAGTTAAAGTTAAACAAGGTCAGAGAGGAATGAAGCCCCATTCCAAGGTGCATGCTCTTTTGCAACAAAGCTGCCCATATACATGTCAACATATGCATCTTTTTATTGGTTCTGCCTAGTAGCATATTTATAGTCATCATTAAGTTTGGTCTTTATCTGTTTGGCACTATGTTCAGTCTGATTTGATTTTGTTTTGTGATTTTTTATAATGGAAAAGAATGGAACAAACTAAGATAAGCAATTTGGAACATGCTTGGTGCTTAATCTGCCCACCTACTACAAACAGAAAGAAGGCTTGTCCAACACTGCTATCCTTTGTGTCAACTTGGACAAACACCATGGACCCTTGAAAACTAGGCCATCCTTACAACTATATAGCACTAATTCCCACTGAATACAGACAAAAACATTTCATGCAATCGCAATAATGCTTTTGTGTCCTTGTACTGATAAGCATGGAATTCAGCAGGTGAACAGCAGGGAACTGAACGAGTAGCACAGTTGCAACATCCCATCTGCTAATGCAGTGTTCCACAAACCTTTACATTACACGGAAGTAAGAAAAGAGACTTCCTGAAATAGTTTTGAAATCAAGGATGGGTGGAGGATCAAATGTCAAACAAAATGGAAATATTTCTAGATTATTCTCATGGGATTTTTTTAACCCTTACTTTGCTCAGCCATGTTCTTTTAACACTTCTGGGAAGAAAAAAAAAAACAGTGCCATGAATTCAAGGTGACCGAATGTTAGCTATTCTATGTGTGAGAGATCATCACCATTTAGTTCAATTTACTCTCATCTTAATCTGTCTACTCTGGCTTTGTCTAAACCAGATTGTGTGTGTGTGTGTGTGTGTGTGTGTGTAATGTAATGCATGTGATGGAGCTGTTGTTTTCTCTCTGCTCTACTGATATCACTGAGGCTTAGAGGATTACACATTAGAACTGATGCCAACAGTGGACACAAGTGCTGAAAGAGTGGTCATGTTTACACATACACAATACTAGCTTTGTTCTCTCTGCTTTTATGCCTCGCTGAATAAATTGGTCAGATAGAAAAAAACAAACACAGACTTATTCTCATTTCCATTTAACAGGACATACATAATATCCACCCAAAATAAACCCAAAACAACAAATATAGCCTTAAACCTTATTTGATCTGCAGTAATCTTAATAATGTCATAAAAATGCTTGTGAGTTAAAGAATCACGATTGTATAGTGTAAAAATACATGCAGGAGAAGATGTGTATAAAGACTTTTAGAGCGGACTCGGTGGACTTTTCAGGAATCTCCAAAGTCAAACAGGTGTTACGTTGTCCGAACTTGATCACACTGAGTCATGTTTGTGTAATCTCATACGTGCCAGCCGCCAGATGTCGCCTCACACTGAAGTTCAACAGTCAGGTACTAAGACTGACTCTGTTTATTCTCCAATTTCTGTTATGTGATCCTCACAGCGTGGCTGCTGAATGCAAATTTAATCTCTTCCTAAATCAGGGACATGTCACTACATTCACTTCTCAGTCGGGTACCAGGCTTACACACACTCGATCACCATCATCCAATCAATGTTTTCGCATAGTAACAAGCAGGATTAAAGCTCAAACAGTCAAATTACGACAATGCCTGCATGACATGCACATGCACTTACGAGTCTCCAAGGAAATCGTGGAACTTAATCTTGCCGATGGTGGTGTCGGCCTCGAAGTTAGGAAACACGTCTCCCAGCAAAAGCCCAGGCATGGTGAGGTCTTCTCTCCTAAACAGACACAAGAGAAAGGACGACGCTGCAGGATAAGCACGGAGGCAACAGACTGCCTTTCGATCACCACATGAATGAACCCGGAAAGGGGCGTGGTTAACTTGCGTAAGGTCATCGACCAAGCAGAGCACCACAAAATGTTATCAGGACGTTTGAAGTTTAGGTACACCCATGATTGGACACCGCGCATAGACACATAGACTGCTTCCTTGTTTCATTACATTCAATAACACTTTTGTATTTCACGATGTCAGCGTTTGGCGTTTATGTTCCCTTAATGTTTTCATTTGCAACAACCAGGTGAAGATACAGCAAAGTTTTTGAAGAAAAAGTGCCCAGACAAGCAGGATTCAAGGCTTAGCTATTATGTTACAGCAGCTCTATCACGAGACACAGTTACCAAATGTAGTCATGGTCACTTTGTTGCCAAGAGAGCTTTGTCATAAAATTTGTATTACAAAATTGCAAGTCACCTTGTTGTGACGACACCGTGGACTTATGTAACGGTTTTACCGCGTCCACATCTTTTACGATCACGTGTAACGTTCTGATAAAGACACCATTTCCCATGTAGCTTTGCGGCACGAACAACAAAGATGGCGTTTCTGACAAGTGTTTGTGGACGTGAAATGAATTGTCAAACCTAAACTGATGAACTGAAGAGAACGACAACCTGCACGGCACTGCACAAAATCTAACACTGTTGTGCGACTGTATTATACTGAGCTGTCCCGCGCCGACAAACCCGAGAAAATGCCGTCTCCAAAAGCCAGCAGAAGCACCGGACGCAGCGGAGGGAGCCCGGTGCTCGGCAGCTCCAACGGGCGTTACGAGTTCATGTCGTTAAACCGGGCCCCGCCGCCGCACCTGCTTCAGCGGCAGGGCTCCGACCCGACCACCGCCCGGCTCCGCGCCTCGGAGAGCCCCACCCGGCGTCGGGGCTCCGGCTCCTCCACGGGCTCAACAGGCGGCCAGGGGATACCCGAGGAGGACTCGATACGACTCAACCCGTCCATCATCGGCGTAGCGCTCAGCTCCCTGCTCGCCATAGACTTGTGGCTCTCCAAGCGGCTGGGGGTGTGTGCCTGTGAGGACTCGTCCTGGGGCAGCATTCGCCCGTTGATGAAACTGGTAGAGATATCGGGACATGGTATCCCGTGGCTGGCTGGGGCCGCCTACTGCCTCTATAAGAGCGACAGTGCTGCAGGACAAGAAGTCATGCTCAACCTTTTCGTGGGTAAAAAAGAACAGTCTACTATTTGTGTTTCACCATTTGTGATCTGTTTTATCATTTTCCGTGTCTTCCCGCTTGTGCAATCCCTGAAATAGTGAATTAACTACCATGCAAAGCTTTCCCAGTGTGTCTGCAGAGTGCGTTTTATGAGAGCACCACAGAAATGCACCAGTGATGCAGTATTTGTGTCCCAGCCCCCTGCTCTTTCCCTATCCTGATTTGTCAGGCCCCAACTCCTCCACTCAGGATACACACCGCACCCATACAAGTGTTTCTACCGATTTTTTTCTCCTCCCTCAGTGCCAGCTAACTCCCACCTGTAGATGTCATCTGTCATCACTCTGGCCCTGCTCCATTTCTGCTCTCTAGTTCCTCCTCCGGATTTCAACTCCTACCCATTGTCTTTGCCCTCCCTGTTATCCAGTGTTTCACTCAGCCGGCTCTGCAAGTTTTTGATCTAGCTCTGCTCTCACACACCTGATCCAATTGTTGTTGGATGTTATTGGAGCAGGTGCATATGACTGGGGCAAACACTTGCAGGGCACGTGTGACTGTTGCATGTAGTCTAATGTGATAATCTACTCTTCATCACATTTGAACCAATCAGACAGGTCTACTGATAAATGCACAATGCTTCTGATTCAGTGAAATGCACTCATGCTCTAATGCTGTAAAGCTCAGTGTATAGGATGTCACCAACCCCAAAGTACAGCAGATCAAGTGCTAGCTAATGGGATATCCCGTGTCAGGACTCACCTCTGCCTCCAGAGGGAGCTGTCCAGTCGACCTTTGCCACTGTAGCCTGCTGAGTCTCTGTGGAGGACAAAGTGAGGAAAACCACAGACAGGTGGAGGGACAGGTGGCTCAGTCACAGGCTCAATAGGTAGTCTTCAAGAGCGAGAACAAATTCTGTACACTGATTGCCTCTTATCTGTGCCTATGTACTGCACCAGTGATAAAAGGTTATATTTTAAGCTGTGTGCTCTAAATGTACAGACACATCTCAAATGCCCAGAATTCGGAAATGTACCGATGAATCTGAAGGACCATCCAGAAACCTGCAGAATCTTGGCCCTCTTGGTTGTTTTGCCTACAACTGCAATTCACTATATTCATAACACTGTTGATTTTGTCTAACACATTTAATTTATTTTCCCTGTGAGTGAATGATAAGATGTTTTTCCATGTTGTGTGTGGGGGAAAAAAATACATTGCTGGGTAGTTATGTAAATTATTTTGCGGTACCACAAGAAGTCAGAATTAGCATGTCCTCAGGATAGAGCAGCTGCAACAACCTC
>OMLF01033817.1:7243-17380 GCA_900302615.1 Holocentrus rufus
AGACGTTAAACATTTCTCAGCACAAAACAGAATGGACACTTGTTTCCAATGCTAATCAACTTGTTTCCAGAATTTTCTTGAATCAAGTGTCATTTTCTTGATCCTAGTGGGCTGATCTGCCTTATTCTGCCTTGTTTCAACACATTTATCCTTGTTCCCAGAAAAAATCCTCAAACAAGTGAAACTGCATTGGAAACAAGTGGGATTATTTCATCCCAGATGGGACCATCTATAATTTAATATCTTTGAATGGTATATTTTTTGCTTATTTCAAATCTGTAGCCCTGTTTTGACCTTTTGCCTTTAAAAACACACAGATGGCGGCGGTGCGGCCCCACCGTCCGGTTCTCACACACAAGCTGCCCTCCTGATGACATTTCCACCTTTTTACTGCCGAGGAGAAAAAAAATCCTGGTGAGCGCTCAGTTTTCCCAGCAGGGCGACGGCGGCTCGCTGCTTGTTTACCCCGAGTTCGCACAACCAGGAGAAACACAGACGTGAACCCAGTGAAACACGGAGCTGCTGTCATCAGGCCAGGCTGTAATTCTGATTGGGAAGATGATCAGGGAGGGCGGAGCCTACTGACTTCACTCAGACAGAAAGTTGTGTTCTGCAGAGTTAAAGGTGAAGTACGTCAGAATCCTTTAGTCTCAGCTGACAAAAAAACATGAAACAAGCAGTAATAGGGTTGAATCTACACAGTTCTCATCATCACTTGACTAATTTAGTTGAGTCTAAGTGGTCCTCACATCAATCAACCCTCAGCAGTTATCTGCAGCTTCAAACTTGTTGGTCAATATGTCAACAATAATCACAAAGACCTGAACCTTAAGTCTTAAATTGCTGATTAATTCTGAATAGCAGCCAGAAAAATGTGAAAGTTTCTATTTTTTGTGATATGAAACCGACAAAGTGTGCAAATCTGTTGGTTTGTGAGGCTTTAACCATCAATCTATCACACACAGGAGTCTAATTGACTAATTTTCTGTTTCAGCACAAGCTTGCAGTCATTTTCAGTGGAGTTCGGTTACACAGCAGCTGTCTGGTCGATTATTAATGACACCTTATTAGAAAGGGGGGAATTTAGCAGCGGCTTTTTAAACCAACAGGATCAGCGCTGAAAGTTTCCAGCGGAGCGAGCGGCCGGCCGGCTTCTCCTCACAACACAAAACGACGAGCAGTTATCACCTGCCGTAAATCTGAGTGGCGAGTGACAGGCGTTTTGGAGCGCGGGCAGCTGGCTGCCTGTAAATTACATCTCCGTAATCCAGAACGGAGAGGAAGGTGGACTCGGCTGCGCTCCCGCTGCACGACGCGCGGGGGAGGGGTCGGGTTTCCGCGCCGCCGGCAGAGCTTCATTCACAACTTTATGACAGACGAGACATAAAACTGATACAGAGATAATCTGGGTCTGGAACGAGAAAATAACATGAAACTGATCTCGTCCTGGTCTCGTGCCCGATGTTTCCTCACGCCTGCCGATCCAAAAATATGAGATAAAGGGTCATTTCACTAATGTTTGGTTCATTTTCACCACTAAAACCAAGGGATTACATCTGCAGAACCCTGAACTGCATGAAATCTTCATCTTAACAAGTCATTTAATCTCCTCTTCAGTGTTTAAATCTTGTTTTTCTAACAAGGTAAAAAATAATCCACCATGGGATGAGATAATCCCACTTGTTTCCAATGCTAATCAACTTGTTTCCAGAATTTTCTTGAATCAAGTGTCATTTTCTTGATCCTAGTGGGCTGATCTGCCTTATTCTGCCTTGTTTCAACACATTTATACTTGTTCACAGAAAAATTCCTCAAACAAGTGAAACTGCATTGGAAACAAGTGGGATTATCTCATCCCACTGGCAGATTATTTTATCATACATAGCAGATGAACCAACTGACCATTTAAGTTTTTAGTTTTTAGTTTTTTTTTTGTTTTTAGGTCTGTCAGTCATTTTTAATCATAGAAGGAGCGACTTGGTCTTTTTGTTTTGAGTCACTGTGATGTTTCACCATGAGTATTCCAGCAGCGCTCTCTTTTTGTCTTTTTAAACCGACTGCTCTTTGAAGAAGGGGAACTGAAACTACAAAACCTGTTTCCCGTACGGTGCGTTGTGCTGATGCACAGTTTCCTCTGTACCGGCACGCTACTGTCGCACCAACAGACCACATGACAATTTATGGGAGGGAGGGTGTTACAGAACACAGGTTTCATAACGCTGCAGTCTGGATGTTATTTAAATAGTTAAAAGATCTTAACGAGGTGTTCTGTGGGAGATGATGTCACCACAAAAACAAGCCAATCACAATTAGCCCCAATTGTTGTGTCACAGCTGGTTCTGATCAAAAATCAAATAATTATGTAGAATCTTAATTAGCATCAGCCCTCCCATTCTTTAGGGCGGGGCCACAAATGCTACCAGCCAATCAGCAGCCAGCGGCTCATTAATAATGAATGAACATCGCAACAACAGCTTGTCTTGTCTAGGTGACAGAGGAGCCTGGAAAATAAAATGATTTCTTGACAGTTTGACAAAGTTGTGTTTTACACAACACTTCATCATATAAAACGACAAGAATAAATAAATGAAAACACCCCACCGCCACCCAAATCATCTGGAGTCGCAGGCAGAGCCGAGTTTCTGCAGAAATGTATTTCTGGTTAAAGGCAAATCTTATATAAATGTAAACAAAAAAGGTTTTACATTTGAGAGTGTGAATTTTATGCAAGCTGATGGCGCTGACGTCAAACACAACAAAGTCAAGTCCCAGCTCAGGAAAACCTTTTCCTTTCTCAAATTTCTCCAATAAGGAACTGAACTCCTTTTTCCAATAACAGGACTGAAAGAAAAATAATCTCAGCATGGTTTGCTTGTGTAACTACTGCACTTTTACACGACACAAAGTCTTATTCAACCTTGGCAATTTGGCATCGTGCACCTTTAAATCAGGTTGGTTTTCGTTTTTTTGACTGCAACAACAGGCCTCTTGTTCCGTATTTATCTCTTCATGTGCAGCACATACGACATGTTACACCGCTGGCGATGCTGAAGCAAGAAAGATAAACGTTATTTAAGCTGACATGGTGGAAGAAAGTCCTGCTTTAACTTTCTGCAAACAGGTTAATCGTGTTTAATTTCATTTCTACAAACTACCAGCCACACAGACACGTGTGATGTCATTTATAACGTCTGTCGTGGCCAAAAGTCTCAATGATGTTGGAAAAGTGCAGCGAAATGCTTGTATTTCCTGAATCCCCGTCACAATATAAACTTTTTATTTTTTTCAAAGTCAATTAAAGACAAATGGACTGAAAAGCCTCAGAGCGAGCGGCATCAATACAATGAAGCCATCTGTAAATAATAGCTTAAGAGTGTTGGAGAAGGGGAGGGAGGGGTAATAATTAACAGCTTGTGGTTCAAGGGGACCACACCTGCCACCCCGCCCACACACACACACACACATTCACACACAAAATCCCCGGCGCTCCAGCAGATGCGTCCCTGGAGCATTGAGGCACTTCGACTCCACTGTCCGATTCAGCTGCGTCTTCGCTTGTCATCCTGATTTACGTTTGCCTGTTTGCCTCTTTGTTTGAGGCGAGAACTTTTCTTGTGAAGCTCTTGGGGTTTTTCCGTCTCACCTTCCAACTCCTCTGATCTCCTTTTCCTTCCTGCCCTTCCTGTGTTTATCTCAATCAGTGTTGTTCTTATCACTTCGCCTCTTTTTCATCATTGTGGAAACATTTAAACCGACGCTGTATTGTTTCCACAGCACTCATATTATGTGCATGTGATTAATGAACCCTCCCACCCTCCAACAACTGCATTTTAACGAAGCACCGGTTAACGAAATTCACTGAAATCTCCGATCCCGCCTCGTGAAAAAGTCACGATTTTACATTTCCTGATTTAGCCGTGCAAAAACTGAAAAATTCCTCCCAAATCTGCAGATTCAACCTCTGAAACACGTGCGATCGACAAACCCTCCCTCAGAAAAACAAGCAGAGACACCTCTGCACGCTTTAACACGTGGGCACAACCATGCTCTCACGCATGCATGAACACACACAGACACACACACATATATATTATCATAGCAAAAACACGCCGCTGACACGCAAAGCTTTCCGACAACTAGGCCACAGCCCTGAAACACAGCAGCTTGGAGGCTTTTCAGGTCAGATGTGCGCCATAACCTTCAGGCTCTGTGTATTATTTTATTAGTGTTTATACGTACAAAATCACACACTAGAATCCATTCCTGACCGACACAAAGCCTCACAGCCAAAAGATAATCAGGTCACGGCTCTGACACACAAAGGTCAGAGGTCGCGCTGCTTTTAGGGGCCTCTCCACGCTGAAAAGTAGGCTAGGCTTTCACTCCAGTGTCTAACCTACTGTAAGAGAAAAGGATAGTGAAGGAAGGGGGGAGGGGGGTGTAACGTGGGATGAAGAGGGGGCGGAGTCCCCCCTTTTGTTGGTGCAAGGTATTAAATGAACCCCCATTGATATCTGTAGGTTTTCATGAGAAAAACTGAGGGGGACGGAGCAGCTGTATTTTAAGTTGCAGTGTGATCGAAGGGGCCCAGGACCCTGAACTGAGAGTGTTACCACATCTAGTTTAACTTTACTCACCCTAAGGTATATGGTTTACATGGATATTAAACTTAAAGGGGAAAATGCAATATAGCAAACAGCTTTTCTGGGTATTGAGGGTAAATTTTAAGGGGGGGAAATAGCAGGGAAAATGAGAACTGCTCCCCAAAATCCAAATCACTACATTCATCGAAGGTGAAGAGGAAGTCTTACATGGCTCACATTCTCAAATTCCAACCATAAAACTAAGAGCAAAAAGTGAGCAAATTTAAGGGGAGAAGAGGGTACAGTGTCAATAATCAAGGTGGGAAGCATATATATAAAAAAATGACAATATGGCCGGCCACTCTGCAGCATTTTAACCTCCAATTTCCACCACCAACCACCAAGAAGTAGCAGAACTTCCAAAAGGTTAAGTAAAAATTTAAGGGAAAGTGACAAATACAGGAAAGCCACATTCCTAAACTGTAACTGTAACTGCTGTTCATGTTTAATGTTCATTACCCTCGATCATTCTGCAGGGCTTTATGTCAGTACTTTTCTGTGACATTCACTTCTTTTTCATCATTTTTAAAACGCAAATTTCGACTTTGCGTGAGGAATTTAATGTCTGAGGAGATCTGAGGAAAATGATCAAAAATGAAAAATATAGTTGCTTACTTTCCTACCTACATATGTTAACTGCAAATTTCAGGGAAAAAATAAATCTTGTCATTCTAGCACACCATCTATCTGCATGATGATGATAAATTCAAAGGGAAAGCGATAAATCTATGAGATGAAAAAAACATTTCTGAGGAAAACAGAGAGGAAAAGACAAAGTCTGCAGTTTCTGCTCACTTTCCTGCATGAAGACATTAAAGGGGTAAAATTATTTTGAAAAAGACTCAGATTTAAACATCAGCTCTGCATTTTAAGGACAACAGAAAGCCCAGGGAAACAATCAGTGTAAGTTTCTGAGTTTGGATGTGAGCAGATCCCCTGCTGTGTCTGGTAAAAACATCCATCTGTCTGGCTGCAGCCGCTGCTCGTCAGCCTGGGCGGGGCTGACAGGCCGCGCTCTGATTGGACGACCGCAACGAGCCTTAGAGCCGCCTCCACCAACCAGAGGAGAGCGACACAACAACAATAGCATCACTTCCACAAGGCCTATTGCCAGGCTGCATTATCTGTGTGCGTGTGTGTGTGTGTGTGTGTGTGTGTGTGTGAGAGAGAGAGAGAGAGAGAGGGAGAAACAGGCCTGACACATAGAGACAAAACTGACAGAAAATGAGGAAATATGTTTGCGATGTTTAGATAAACAGACAGATGGGCAACAGGAGAGAAAAAAACAGATTATCACGAGTAAATAAATCATGAAATACGAATTATGTGTGGATTAACAATGAAATATTCTGTGTCGATGATATCCATTTACCTTAAAGAAATGTTCCCACATTTGAATACACACATTTGCATGAAAAAGTGAAGGTAACATCTACTCGCTCTCTGGCAGAACGTTTCACCTTTAGGTTGTTTCATTCGTCCTGATTATCAACTAAACTGCAGACTTAAGGGAAAAAGTGAAAATGAGGAGCGTAGCGTTCATGGGGAAATTGATGGAAAGTGACAAGACCATCTTCCTACACTTTAATCAGATATTTAAGGGAAACGGTGGGGGAAATGAATGATGCGTCCAGCTACTTTCTGTTAAATGAAAAATAACGAGGTTTAAAGTGTCACTGTTTATTTTAAAACATTTTACTCTGTTGTTCCTTATTTCTCCATTTTTATTCTGTGCAATTATTTTTAATCTTTTAATCTCTTTATTCTGTATTGTGTTGCTTTTATCCTTCTACCGTGGAAAGCCCTATATAGAAGAAAAATCTGATTTGATTTGACCTAGCAACCCACTTTCTCGTTATGAATCACACATTTAAGGGGAAATTGAAGTAAATTGAATCTAATCTATGATCTAAGTGGGTAAAGAGTCAATAACTGAAATAATCAACCTGCTCATGTTTCTACATCTTATCTCTACATCTAAGGGGAAAACCATAGAAAAAAACTTTACTCTAGTGCAGTTTTAAGGAGAAAAGGTGGCCAGTTACAAACTGCTATTACAATACAGTTACGAGTAAACTGGGAGAAAATTAGAAAAAGAAAAAGAAACTAAAAAAAACAGCAGCTCACTTTTCTGCATACTTACTATTTGTAGGAAAAAGTGTTAAAATTCACGCTGTATTTTCCTACATGTTAAGTATAAATTTAAGGGAATGGAAAAGCATAGGAAACAAATGATGAATGTAGAGTTTATGAGGATTTTATGAGGATGAGGATGTTTACTATAAAATAAAGAGGCTTAAGAGAGTAAAAGCATCAATCTAGTAAACCTCTGACCTGCATGACAGGTTTAAGGGAAAAATACCAAAACTAAGAGCTGGCTGCTGTGTGTGAGGGCAAAGTGAGGGAAAACTTAAGACAAATTTGGCTTTCTTAGATTTAAGGGAAAGGCTGCATGCACGGCGCGTCTGTGATTCACTGCCATTTTGAACGCTGACTGACAGGAAGTCAGACTGGACGGCCCTCAGGTCAGATTCAGGCTGGCTGCTCGTGTCGCAGGAAACTACAAGACTGATAAAGGGAACAAAAAGAAATCAAATTGAACTATTTATTAACAACGCCTGCTCACGTAGACGGTTTATATCAGCAAGAGCCCTCACTCCTCCTGCTGCACTGCTGATAAACTGCTGCACGATCTCATTTGGAGGAATAAATCTGATGTTAAACAGAATAAAACGGCAGCGTGGCGCCTGGATCGGTGCATGTGTGTGTGTGTGTGTGTGGAGTTGCAAAGTAAGTGAAAGAAGTCTCGTTCCAGACGTTCTCATTAATGTTATTTTTGCAAAAATGTCACTTGAAAACAAATTAGTGTTATAAACTGTGCTGTACTAATCTGAATTCTTCTGGGTGTTTCTGAACTGCAGAAACAGGAAGTTTGCGACGTCTTCGTGCGCGACGGCCATCTTTGCCCCGTCGGCTCGTCTGAGCAGCTTTTTTTTACCAATCGTTTATCAATCATTTACCCATCATTCATCAATCATTCACTGTGAGCGGCTGGACCAGACAGGAAGAGTCCTGCGGCGTGACCTGGGCTTTACTCGCTCTGCACAAAAAAAAAGAAATATATGAGCCACGGCCTGGTGCGCTCGTAAATATGCCTGCCATGTTCTCTGCACTCATGGCACATATGTGGACCAGTCGCCATTTTTTCCAGTTCCCTATTTTTCTTCTAGCGCACGGCCTTTTGAAATCACCTTTTTTCAATCAATACTTGGACAATAACCCACTTGCCCATTGGGATTCTTTTTTTCATTTTTTTTTAAAGATTATTTTTTTGCATTTCTGCATTATTCAACAGTAGAGATAGACATGGAAGACGAGGGAAGGGGGGGATGATATGCAGCAAAGGGTCAGAATCGAACCCGCGCCGCCACCGTGATAATATGCATAGCGCTCGACATGGTGATCCGCCGTCACGCCCCGCTTGCCTGTCGGTTCGTATGATTATTAAATACGTGCCTAAAACTGTAAACTGCGACAGTGAAGATGTAGACAACAGGAGGCTCGGCGGCGCGCTTCGGCACGCCGCGCCGCATTCGTGTGCGACGCCGTTCGTCTGGTTCTCGCTCGCTGTGCCACGTCACAAAAAAAACCCCAAAAAACGCTGAACGCCTTAACCGTCTCTTCGAAAAAAGACAAAAGGCCTCACTTCACCCGGCCGCCCGAGGCCTCATCCTGACCCAAATTAACATTTCGGCGTCAAACAAACTCACTGGAAACCACCCGCTGTCTGAGTTTTTTTCCAGTTCGCTCCTGAAGGCATCACGGCCTCACATCTCAAAATTCCAGCTTTGAAGCCTTGAAGTTAGCCTCTGTTGGCGTGATTAATCTGAATCCACTGTGCTGCCTCTGTCTCACAGGCGCTTCCTGATGAATCTGATTTGACAGCCGTAAATATTGGAAGACACTTGCTGAATATTCACCAGGTCTGGCAGCGTCTTTGTCCTGGCTGTTTTTCACGCCTCGCCCCCTTTCTGCTCACATGGAAAACCTCCAATTAAAACTTGCTCCGGCCCATTCCTGAGGAATATCTCTACGTTGGGACGGCCGCTTGTCCCCCACGAGGCCTTTTCCCCCTCCTGTCCTCTGGTGCTTCTTTGTCCCGCTCTTCACATCCTCCCCCCTTCATGCTTCGAGGGGACGTGTCAAGAAAGGCTGTAAATCTCATTTTATGACCTCTAGGCCTCTTCAGCCGGGGCCTCATATCTTTAAATTTCACTCTGCCCTCTCCTTTTGCATCTTCCTGTCCTCTGCTGCTCCGGCAAGCCACTTTTTCTCTCCTGGGGACGAACCTGCCCTGTCACAAGCCAAACCGATCTGATGTGCCACGACACCCAGACATATTATCAATTTACAAACAGGCTGCTGAAAGCTCAGGGCTGCCGGAGCGCGGTGCCTCTCTGTCCCGCCTCACCCCATTCTCCTCCAATTAAACCCCAATTAAAAGTTGCTGTGACCCATTTCAGGGAAAACATCTCCATGATGCATTCAGGCCTGCTGTTTTTTTTCACTACTCATGACGCCAGGTTTTTTAGCCTGTTTTTCTCTCTCCCTCTCTCTCTCTCGCCCTGTGTCCCCACACTGTTGCTTCTTTGTGCTGCTTCTTCACACCGTGCTTCAACTGAACATGTCAGTGGAGGCCATAAATCACGTTTTATCATCTACAGGCCTCTCTCCCCCCCTCTCTCTCGCTATCTCTATCTAATCTCTCTCTCCTTCTCTGCAGCAGAAAAACGCACAATCTCTAAAGCTTTAAAGCGACTTTAAAGCGGCCTTAAGAAATTACGCAATGTATAATAACGTGCATTTTTTTTGTGGCAGTGGGAGGAGTGCCTCGAAAAGAAGACTGCGTGTTTGTGTTTGTTTGTGAGTGTGTATTTGTGTGTATGTGTGTGTCTATGTATGTATGTGTGTGTTTGCGTGTGATTGTATGTGTTGTATAAGCTGGTGCGTAAACGGCTGCGTAATCCTACCCACGACGCGTCCCCGCTGCTCCAGCCGGCGTGTGTCAGCGGGCACGCCGGGCTCTGTGCCCTGCTGGCCGGAGGCGTATGGCTGCTGCTGCTCGGGCTTTGTCCTGCTCGCCTTCTCGGCCGCCTTGCCAGCCTTACCGGGCACCGGGCAGCCATCGTCGGCGGCTCGTCTACCTCCACTACCTCCACCTCCGCCTCCTTTTCCTCCTCCTCCTCCTGCTGCTGCTGCTGCCGCTGCTGCTCCTGCGCTCTCCCGCGACTGCAGCCGCAGCCGGAGCCGCTGGTTCTCCTGCTCCTTGGCGGCCGTCTCCAGCAGCAGGGAGTTCAGGCTGGAGCCAACCGTCTTGCTGATTTCCTGAACGGCGAGCTGTACCACTTGCTCCAATACGGACTCCAGCTGGCCCTGGAAAAACGAAATGTACACGGCCCCGTTCATGTTCTCGGCCCCCTCCTCTTCCTGCTCG
>OMLF01033833.1:1427-25069 GCA_900302615.1 Holocentrus rufus
CAACAGGGATAATAATAATAATAATAATAATAATAATAATAATAATAATAATAATAATTAGGATGATGATGATGATGATGATGATAATAATAATAATGAAAATAATAATTAAAAAATCCAGGCCTATAACAAGCCTTACCTCAGTGTGCAGCAAGTTGACAGAGGGTACAGTACAGTGATGCAACTGCATCTGTTCAAGTTCAACTTTATTGTCATATATATAGAGAGATCGAGGCAACAGCTATTAAACAAAATGAGCTCCTTGCCAACTTAGCCCTCGTTTTAAAGTGCCGTCAGTTACTAATGACGTTTGCACATCTATAGGCTGATACTGTCGTTTCTTCTACCAGAATGTACTGTATAAATCTGAATCGCTCTTTCTTTTCATCTCTCACTCTTTGAAAAGTCTTTAATTCACGTTTTATATATAAAGGAATGCACTCATTACATTACAACTGCGTTTTTATTCATTTATTTCCATTCCTCTTTGTTGTGAGGCACTTTGTGCTTCATGAAATTTATGAAACTACCATTCCGGTACGGTAGATGGCGGCATGTAAATTCACTGGTTTGCGAGCCGCCATTAAATGCACGGAAGAAGAATAAGGAGAAGAAGCAGCAGCAGAAGAAGAAGCAGAAGAAGGGATGAGGAAGTGGTATCACTATTGTCATACGGGTGTATTTGCATTACGAAGGATTCAGCCGGATCGAGTAAATTAAACCAAGCTGTCAGCGATGAGTGTCACTTTGGATATAAGACTCAAAAGAGCAAATAAAGTTTATCATGAAGGGGTAAGTTTGCTATGATGAGTAGATGCTCATTTGGCCCATGTAACGCTCGCTATGGTAACGTCTTGTTATTGTCGAAATTGCTTAACATGGACAATATATGAAAAGAGTGATTGTAAATAGCGTAGAAATCTCTTGATGTGTTTTGCTTTAACGTCAGGCACATGACCAGCAGCTGATCTGTCTGTTTACAGGACAGGTAACATGTCTGAACGGCCACCAGATGCCGCTGCACTTAACAACTGGCTTTGAGTTTCCAGTTTATCTTTTACATACAGACCAGCACAAAAATTAAAGGAAAACTCCAAATCAAAATTAAGTGTCTTCGTGGACCGTTGGGCCATCACGAGCCGTCAGACTCCGCCAATATACACTTATAGTACAGCAGATAAGTGAAAAATCCTTCTCTTAACCTACAAAGCCCTTAATGGTCAGGCACCTTCATATCTTAAAGAGCTCATAATACCTTATCACCACACTAGAGCTCTGCGCTCCCAGAATACAGGCTTACTTGTGGTTCCTACTGTCTCTAAGAGTAGAACAGGAGGCAGAACCTTCAGCTATCAGGCTCCTCTCCTGTGGAATCATCTTCCAGCCTGGGTTCAGGAGGCAGACACCCTCTCTACGTTTAAGAGTAGGCTTAAGACTTTCCTTTTTGATAAAGCTCATAGCTTATAGCCGGCTCAGGTTTGCCTTGGACCAGCCCTTAGTTATGCTGCTATAGGCCTGCCGGGGGACTTCCCATCATGCAATGAGCATTATTATCTTTCTATTATTACTATTTTTCTATGCATCTCTATATGGACTTCACTTTGTGCTATCTCCCCCCACTCCCCACTTTCTTTCTCCCCCTCTCTCAACCCAACCGGTCGAGGCAGATGACCGCCCACCCAGAGTCCGGTTCTGCTCGAGGTTTCTTCCCGTTGAAGGGGAGTTTTTCCTCACCACTGTCGCCAAGTGCTTGCTCATGGGGGAATGTTGGGTCTCTGTAAAGAGTAAGGTCTTCACCTGCTCAATATGAAAAGTGCCCTGAGATAACTTCTGTTATGATGTGGCGCTATAAAAATAAAATTGACTTGACTTGACTTTGACCATGCATCTTAGCAGCCCAGAGCACAAATTATTTTCTTTCAATAGCTGAAATATGGTAGAAGGAAGCTTCACACCCTCTCCAGAGTTATAAATCTGACTTCTCTGTAGTAAAAAATGAATGGTTTGATAGTACGATCATTCAAATTGCACAATTCTACACAAACTGCCCCCAAAATAGTTTTTCCAGGCCAGAAATGGTGGCCATCTTGGAAAAGTGGCAGCCATCTTGATTTTTTTCGTTTTTTTCGTGGTTAATGGGTTTTAGCAAAAGAGCAATTCCTAAGGGGTATTTATGCCAAATTTGGTACTTCTTTCCACTTGTTAAAGGTATGCACACTATAAAGCAGAAATACCCAAAATGTCACCGTTGATCCAAGGCTTGTTGTTTGGAAAACAACAAACCTTCCTGTTAGGGACAACATACTCCTCACAGAACTTGATGTAGTCCGTTAAACTATCCTGTGTGTTCAGTGGTTATAGTTCCTGCCATTTAACTTCTCCCAAAATGACTCTAATTTAAACAAAAAGCAAATAAAAATAAAACAATAATAATTGCAATACATGTATTTCATTACTGTGTAATACACGTGACACATTGTGTACATATCACTGCTTCGGAGTTGAAGTATGGTTTATATGGCTAGGCTAATGACTCCTGTAGATTTCAAGTTTTTAGTTAAGTTAACATGAAAAACCAACCATAGGAACTGAACCAGTGGACATACAGAGGTGAAAATGGCATCGACAACGTGTCTCAGTCTGTTTAAGTTGGAAAAAGGGTATTATGCCCAAACCATTGGAGTATTCCTTTAACACAACTCCAAACTTCCAGACCTACAGTTTGGTGCTTCAGACCTGTATGGGCTTATTCCTCATCCAGACCTTCACAGCATCTTCTGAGTTGAACTGATTATCTAAATCCAGCTGCTGAAATATCCAAAAAATAAAAGGTGAGGCAGTAGATGGCAAGGTTGAGATGAGTTTTCCTGCCGTTTGTTGTCTGTAGGAAGTGTTGGCTGGTGTTGTAGTGCTCATGAACAAGGAGGCGGTGCAGCACCAGGGCATCTCTCTGAGCATGGAGGGTCTGGTCAACCTGCAGCTCAGC
The DNA here is from genome assembly GCA_900302615.1 of Holocentrus rufus. Classification (NCBI taxonomy): domain Eukaryota; kingdom Metazoa; phylum Chordata; class Actinopteri; order Holocentriformes; family Holocentridae; genus Holocentrus; species Holocentrus rufus. The sequence goes on from OMLF01033833.1 coordinate 4,414, forward strand.
TCCAAGAGTGTTGGTGTCTTTGAGGCTTTCTACAACTCTGTCAAGGTAAGGCACAATGTACAAGGCATGATACTTTTATCTTTCATTTAACAGCAAAATTTCACTTTTAGCAGTTTAATAAATGTGGGCCCAGGGGTTTACAGACTCACTAATCATTACAATATGGATGAATAGAGTGTAGCCTACACATACAGTATCTTCTACTTTGTTCTCTGACAAAGTAGAAGGAGGTTCTGCCTAAGGAGGCTTCACACCCCTAGGCAGATTCAACAGTCTATCAGAGGTGCTATATATAGCAGTTTATCAGTAAGTTGTTACCACATTAAAGGTCCTACATTACTCAGTTTTCGTGATTTTGTTTTTAAATACACTATGGGTCAAAATAAGAACAGGTGTAATAATGTTTGTTGCCTCTGTTATTGTAACTGCCATTCAGAGCCAGATGGTAATTTATTCTATTACTCTTCATGGAACCATGTCATGATGATGTGGTGATTTTGGGATGTTGTGACATGCAGTTTTGCATTTTAAAATGATGACAAGCAAATTCAGGCTAAAAACTGGCATAATAAAGTATCTCTTATAGCCTCATTTGTTCAGTTGTTACACCAAGGGATCACAAATCATTTGACAACACTAGGTCGATGTTTAAATCTGCATCACAGCAGGGGGCTGTTGCTAATATTGACCAACATGTATTTTATGCCTCTGCTGTCTTGTGTCCCAGCCCATCCAGCTGATCAGCAGTAACATCGAGGTGGCCAAGGCTGGAAAGATCCCAGGAGGCAAGACGGAGATTCCGTTTGAATTTCCTCTGCAAACAAAAGGCAACAAAGTGCTGTATGAGACCTACCATGGTGTTTTTGTGAACATCCAGGTACATGTGAGCCACTGGGCTGTCTTCTGTGGCTGTGAATGTAGAGCTACAATGGATGTGGGTTTGTTAGTGTTAGTGAATACCTTGACACATTTGACATTTTTTGTTTTGTTTACCACAAGGGCTTTGCTTTTGGGTTTGAATGTGTTCCTGGAAGTCATTATCCAGAAGGGTCTCATTTACTGTATATTTACCTATATTTGTGTATCTTAAGTGGGTTTGACTTGCTGATACTTATTTCAAACCTTATCATTCATAGATTCATATATGTGCTGTTAGACCTTCATTCTGCTCCCTGAAGCTAAAAGCTTTTTCTTTCTAACCCTAAGCACAACTGGGGAAGCCAGTTGGTCCCTTATCTTGGAGGGCTTCGCCTATACTCATACTCTTCAGATACAATATGTTTCTATCCTTCTGTTTTGTATGGGCTTTGCCCTCTAAGAGCTGATGCTATTGAGATACAGGTGAAGCTGGATGTAATCACTGCCCTGCCGGGTTCACCAGAACAGTGTTAGCTCAGACTAAACATGGAACACATGCACCTGATGCTTCTATATCCACTGTAAATACTTGATGTTTTTTTCTGAGGTTTGCTGAAGTCTAGTATTCCTGCCCTTTTGGCACTCTTGACTCCTAATGATAGAGAAAGAGGGTCCTATTAAACACCCAGAAAGAACTGTTTGGGGCCTTTGGGATACTTTTGGGCACATTTGAGTGCTTTTATATACTTCAGGGCGGTTGTGGTAACTTTGAACATTTTTGGGTACTTTTGGGTAATTTGTAGGACCAGAGGAATATGATCTACAAGCATCTGTCCTTCAGGAAAGCATTATATTTGTGCTCTTATTCCCAGTATACCCTACGGTGTGACATGAAGCGCTCCCTGCTGGCAAAAGACTTGAGCCGGACCTGTGAATTCATGGTGCACTGTCAGGTGAGACTATCAGACCACTTCAGTCTAGCTGAATTATTAAAATTTTGTTCCACTTGATAGAACATTATCAAAATGGCATAGGGCTGTTTTGTGGTACCTACCTGGTTAGTCAGAAATTATGAAAATATAGAGTTAATGTCAATAATTGGTTAAAGAAGGCAATATAAAATATTAAAATACTTATGTGGCAGGAGCTCCATTCAAGACCCAGCAAGGCTTAGATACACAGAGCTTTAACCTAGCCTATAAACTAAATGTTCCCAAACCCCTACAAACAAGGAAAAGTACATCCAAGTTCTGTGTCCTATATCAAACTTTTTAGAATTTGTTTTGCCTTTTTAAATGTAGAAATTTAGGAATAAAGCTGATTAGGGATTGCAGCTAACCAGTGAAGCTGACCTGAACAATGGTCACTTAAACAAATAAATCATTTTCAGATGCAAAGCACCTCTATGAGCTATAGGTGAAACTCTCCAACTCACTGTATAAGAGGGACGGCATTTTATTTGGGATTTCAGATTTGTTTCATGTAATAAACACATTGGAACATCCAGTCTTTCAAATCAGGCCAATTTACAGGAAAGCCCCTTGTAATTTGACTTCATTGAATCAGAGGAGCTGTTGCAAATAAATAACTACACAAACGATATCTGCCAAATGCAAATGTGTAGGCTGCAGGTGCAAATAGTGACAATGACGATGTTTCCCCTTGTTGCGTAATGGAGTACTGTAATAGAGCGTGCAATCAAAAATGTTACAGAATTTGTTTAGAAAGTTAATATAAGACATCCTGCAGACTAGATCTTAGCTGTGCTGAGTTTTGTGAAACCTGTTGCTCTTTTATTATCCTTCTAGCCACAGAAAGCCAAAGTTTTGCCGACTCCAGTCGACTTCACCATCACTCCAGACACCCTGCAGAACATCCGTGAGGTGGACTCATCACTGTATTTCATTTGAGGAAGACAGTTTTACAATACAATTACAGCTAAATTGTACAAGGCATTCACTTCAAACTGTACTGAACAGACAACCTTGCTTTTTCCCTCCTCAGAGGAGTTTGTTGCCAAAGTTTCTAATTCGGGGCCATTTAGACGCCACAAACTGTGTGATCAGCCAGCCGCTGACTGGAGAGGTGGTGGTGGAGAATTCACAGGTTCCTATCAAAAGCATTGAACTGCAGCTCGTCCGAGTGGAGACCTGTGGTAAGAACGATCTGTATGCCTTCCACTGCATGGATACTAAATGGACTGACATACTTTAGATATAAAACAGAAACATTTATCTGCTTATGTTCACACTTCTTATGGAGAAGAGAGGTGTAGAGACTGAGATCCTTTATCTCTTTTTTCGATGTACTTCAGAATGATAAATTCTAAAGGCACATTCGATTTTCGTTCAGAGTGCTCCTAGATTTTGAGGCATAAAGTGTAAAATCACCATAAAGGCCACTGGTACACATGTAGGGGTTTTGTTTTTTCAGAATTAGGCAGGAAATTTAAATCTAACAAGATTAGTTTAACTTATTATAATAAAAAGCAAAAATGGATATTCAGTTTGAAAATGCTATAAATTCATTTGAGGATAATACCTGTATTTTTTAATCTGGGGCCTATTTTCCCATATAATTGGGTCTGAATGATTAATAGGAACAAAAAGTTTTGGACACGGTCCAGGATTGCACGAGAACGCTATAACTGGCAACCGTGAAACACAGCTGCAACAAAATCCAATGGGGCAACCTGTCTGTGTAAAACTGCATCCACTAAAAGAGTTTGTTTTGCCACTGACAGGCTCAGATTATTATTATAAGTATCTGACAACTTCATGGAAAGTGCTGGCACTCAGTGTGGATTACCTTCACTCTGTCTGCAGCAGGTCTCTCCAGTTTTGGAACAGCATTTTTCTGTAGCCAAAGTGCTTTGGTACAGGATTTTCTCTCTTCTTTGGCTGGCAGTAGTGATCCAAACAGTCACTGGAGACCTGATGGTCTGCGAGACGAAGTGTACAGACAGGAGTGTTCGCATCCATTTGTAGCACAACTAGCCACAACTTAAAAAACTTCTGAAAGCTGTGTGAAGAGTGTCTCAACATTCTGTTGGCACAACTTGGAAATGTGCAAACATGAACCGCTGTTTATTTCTTTAACCTTTAGATGACACCAAGCTACGTACGCAAACTATCCACATTCTGCCCTTCATTAGTAATGGTACTGTTCATTTTAGCCGCTGGTTTTCTGAATGTCCTCTTTGTCCAGGCTGTGCTGAAGGTTATGCCAGAGATGCCACTGAGATCCAGAACATCCAGATAGCTGAGGGTGATGTCTGCCATGGCCTCTCGATTCCCATCTACATGGTGTTCCCCAGGCTGTTCACCTGCCCCACACTGGAGACCACCAACTTCAAAGTTGGTCAGTCACTTGGGTGCTGCTCAGTAGCTTCAGCTTGAGAAAACTTTCTATATTCCTTTCAAGTTCTGTCTCAGAGAGGTATTCACAGATCATCGGTTTTAAAAAGCCTTGTAAGAACATGGAGGAATACAACCTATATTCCTGGAAAGTGACCCATTTGTAAAATTACTGTAGTCCTGATTTTCCCTGTTAAAAACACCTCAAAGTTGTGTCAGTGGGAACTGCTGTACAGTGATAATGTGCTTGACCCATGGCTCCTCTTTGTCCTTGTAGAGTTTGAAGTAAACGTCGTCATTGTACTTCACGATGATCACCTGATAACGGAGAACTTCCCTCTCAAGCTGTGTCGAGTCTGAATTTGAGAAGCAGATCAACACTAAAGCAAGTTCAGTGGAAGAAGGCTGAAGTGTTTGGCCCGCCTTGCACCACATGGACAGCTGCACGTGACCATCGAAAAATCCAGAGAAAACCATTAAATACTTCAAATATGGGACTGTGCCTTTTTCAAAAGGTTGCTGTGGTTTCCAGCGTACAGTCCAACACTGTATGCAGCTGAAGAGCAGAGACACAACTTGTGGGTGTTTCCCTGTGAAAATCTGCCGACACCAGGAGCAAGGCTAGCCAAGAGCACTGCAGCTCTATTGACAAATGAATGGAAACTTTACCACAGAATCCAAATTTTCCCATAATGTAATCAAGGAAGCAATCAAGTAAGTAAGAAGCAAGTAATTCAGGAAGCAATCTTAATCTGACATGCACCTAAAATAGAGCTAAAACCGCTATTAATTTGACCGCATGCACCGGTGTGGAGTTATCAGTTCTTTTAGTAATTTATGCCTCTGCTCATTTTACTGACATTTTAACACAAATTGTATCACACTGAAAGTTCTGCCAGGCCTTCACACCCGTCTGCCTCCAAGTGTTCATATCAGGGCAGAGGCCAGCATCACTAGTCAGTGTTTCCTGGAGGTACGCCTTGCCTTGCTGCAATAAACAGGCTGTATTTTTGTTCTGATTTATGCAAAACATGATAAATGATAACTTTCCACAGGTGGACAGAGACAGCATTTTATTTCAGGTCTCAGATTTGTTTCAGCATCACTAGTTGGCCCTGGTGGAGGTGTGCCTGGCTGTAATTGAAATGTAAAACGTGTGCTGTACTAAATGTAGCCAAATCTACCAGAAGATTTCAGAGATTTGAAGGTCTGTGTTCATGTTCACTTTGCCTCATGATCGGCACTGAAACAATTCCAACCTTTGCTACCATACTACTTCCCTAACAGCCTCTTTTCAAAAAGCATATGACAATGTCCAAACATAGCGGCTTATAATGCAAGCTCTGCCTGTCAGCAAAGAAATACCTACATATAGGATATCTGCAGAATACAAATGTGTTATGGAAAATGGTGCAAATAGAATGGTGCTTTGCATCTATGAGTGTGTCCTTGTTATTTTTGTTTTTGGTTTAATTTTAGACTTGATGCACTAAATGGATCACAGATGGACTTGGTTCTGATTGACTCGTCTCATTAAACAACTATGAAAATCTTTTCAATCATTCCAGCTTACAGGAAAGCCCCTTGTAGTTTGACTCACTTGAATCAGGGAAGCTGCTGTAGTCTGCCAGTGTCAAATTCATTCTGTAAATGTCCTTAATTAAACTCCACGGATTTGCAAAAGCATTTTTGCAACATATACTTTTTAGTAACTTTAACCAGTCACAGGCAGAACATACAGTACAGCCACATTTCCAGAAAGCAATTTGCCATTCACTCTGTTATGACAGTTGTAATGTCAGATGTGTCATAGGTTTACACACCTGCTGTACAGCAACAAGACCAGACCAGTTCAGATGGTTCGTCAGACCTGAATGCTCCGTCCATTCCTATCATGCAGATGTGCTTGGTTATAAAAAAGCATTTTTATTAGAGTTGTCCTGTGCTCTATTAAAAACATACATCATTATTGACAGAATGGGAAAGGACATGAAGATGTAACAGATGTCTGGGGACGATTCCTAGAAAGACTTCACTTACAAACATTTCATACAACAGTTTTTACAACCCACCGGTTATCTGTAGCCTCATTACTTGAAACAAGTTCTGTTAAGACGACCCTGAAGGTAAAGAGATGGTGATGCCAAAGCGATTTCAGCCTATTTCCATCCTCCTGATCCTTCTCACAGCAGCACTGTGATTTTTAACTGATCTAACAGGATTCGGGTTTCAATTATCTAAACTACAACTTAAAAATGGCTCTGAGGTTCGACTGATGTCTGGGTTTTTTGATATTGACCTTTTATTAAATATTGGTATTAATAGTGACCTGTGAACAAGGAAACTGAGACCCTCTTCCAATAGTGACCATGGTTTCATCCCATAAGGGACGCACCTCAGTGCACTTTCATAAAGCATGCATTAGAGTTCCTTTGTCGTCATCTTCTTCTAACCTCTCCAACATGAATCTTTTTGCAGAAGACCAATCCTTGTCAGTCTGCTGGGAATAAAATTAAATCTACATATAAATTTAAGCAACATACCCTACTCTCTTGCCAATTTCACCCCCATGTCTTTTTGCCAAATGATTATCAAATTCTCACTTTCAGCCTTGGATATTTTATATCATCTAGAAGTGGACTGTAAAGGCTTTGGTAAAGCAATAAATCTATTAGGTTACTCACTCATGAATTCTGTAGGACTGCCTGAATACAGTTACATATATTTCCAAATATCACTGAAGACACTGTCACTGTCTTCAATCAGTCAGTTTTTTCAAAGAACCTCAATAAACCTTCTGATCCATTTTTAATGGCAATAGTGTGAAACTTCCAGCGACTGCAGGAAGTTAACCTGCTGGCTGCACATTTAAGGTAAATACACTGTAGAGTCAGACGAACTTTGGGACTGTGCAGTTACAAAGGACATTTCTGTTACTGTGATGTTAGTTTTCTAGAGGTACAGCTACTCAGTGTTACACTTTAGTGTGAAGCCAACACTAGTGATTTAAAAAAACAAAAAACAAAACAAAAACATTGAGCCAATGCTGTTTTGTCATTTAATGAAATGACTTGGTAAAAAGAAGAAAAACATAAAAAATAAACAGTAAGATAAAATCAAACAGGTGGTACTGGAACACTTGGTTCACATCACAGGGCTGCAGGGTTGTGAGCTCGGCGCCTCCGACCAGGAAGCATGGGGAAATCCTCGGGCAGTAAGGCGTGATCTCTGCAGGTCGGGCAGGTGCTCTGCTCCCTCAGCCAGGATTTTATACACTAGAGCAAAAACAGAAGACACCGCGACCATGAGACCCAGCAACAGATTACCAGAAACACACAGCAGGTGTCACACACACACACACACACACACGCACACTGCCCTCATTAGCAAGCCTGTCTTATTCCTGGAATTAACTGAAAATATGAAAAACAGGAATGTAATAGAGTTGATTTCTGCTTGTTTTACAAATAAGCATAAAACACAATCATGTATCTGACTGGGCTGGGTGATTGTCCAAAGTACTTCAGTCAATTAGATCTCAGGTTTGGTCCAAAACTTGTGGAAGACTGATTAAATCCTCTGAGGCTGATAATGACTGACGGGGTTCAGTTGTAGTGTTCGGTGGGACTGGAGTTTCTTTCCAAAATAAAAACCAAAGAGTAAATCTTTGAAGTGCAATAATCAAGCAGATTTACACAGTTAGATGAGCTGTATACGTCTATCTATATGCTTATGTTTAAATTGAACAGCAACATACAAATTTGGGTATATTACTTGTGGCTTTGTATTGTTGTACACTCCATACCAGTGGAGGTGCACAAAGATTAAAAAGACAAAATCACAAATAGCAAAAACAAACAACAACGGCTGTGGTGAAAAAGCAACTGGTTTGTTCATTTTGTCAACAAATTAGACTTAAAAAAAAAAAGGCGTTGACAACCTTTTTTTATGACAATGACAAAATGACAATGACTTTGTGAAAACTAAAATTAATTTTTTTTTTTTTTACCTCCAATGAAAATTAAGAACATGAAAATGTCAGAGGAAAACAAAGACAGGCACAAATAAACATAAATGTTGCTGCTTCACATTCACTGAAGCTCAAATGATCACATTAATTAAGAAGAGAGCATGTTGTGGTGTTTATTTATGAGATATATTTTTACAATGATATTATTATTATATTATTTGTCAACATTATTAATGTTGACAAACTTGAGGCATAGTTTATCCTTCGTATTGTTTCAGTAAAGGTAATACAGAGTTAAAAATGAAAAATAAAAAATATTAGTAAAGAGCAAACACCTACACCTTAATGGAGGTGAGGGGACTGGCCACAACAACAAGCCAAGGAAGGTCAGAAAATGCAACATTATTTTTTAAAATAGTGTCTTTTCATTCACTATTTTAGACTAAATTGAATGAAATATTGAATGAAAAGGAGAAGCCTCAGTTACTGCCAAGTAGTAAAAACAATCTGATTTGACAGGGAAAGAATTAAGCTCTTGGCCATCCCATTTAACACGTGGGTAGGTCACTTTTTTTTGTTTTGACATCACTATTATACACAGAAGGTCCGAGCCAAACTAAATGCACTGAGAAAAAAAGTGGTCCTCTGAGCTGCTCCTGGAGCTGTAATCTCATCAGGTAAAATTCATTCTCCAAAAAAAAAAAAAAACGATTAGCTCAAAGAAGCATGGCGAGCTCAGTGCCAATCCTGTCTTGTGTACTGCTGCTGTGTACGCTCGGCTCACTGGCTTAGCTTAGCCTACGGAGCTGCGGTACGTTAGCTTAGCTTACTGTGGGTACAGAATAGTAGAAGAAGCCACTTCTTAATACTCCATTCTGTCTGCAGATCCAGACCAGTGTTCACTCCCTCACCTCTTTATGGAAGCTGTGTCTGCACTCCAGCACACAGACGTCATCTGGACTCATGTCGTCATGACAGATGATGCAGGGATCCTCTATGTTCAACTGCAACACACACACACACACACACAATGTCACAGAGTCCCATCCTATTCTTCAGACAGAGTGTGAGGACTGTAGATTGGTACAAATGCAGTAAAAACTCCCAGAGAAAAGGGTCAAAATAAACGGCATTCATCAAGTTGAGCAATCATTACCTATTAATCTCAAAATTTAAATACACACCTGCAGGGCATCTTACAGGCTCACGGATCAACAGCAACCAGTGTGAATTTACAAAGTGTTTGGGAGTTCATTTTTTTGTCAATCTCAAAATATATAGAATGGGTTGTGAATAGAGGTGTGTGCCAAAACATTGATTCTTAGATGCATCGCGATACGACACGTGACGATCAATAACAATTAACAAATGTTCAAAAATCGATTATATAGCGAAATCACAGAAACAACCGCAGCACCCGGAAGTTAGCCGGAACGAAAAAAGCCGCCCGGACAGTTTTAAGGGACGGACTCATCACAGACATAACTGGCTGCTCCTGTCACTGAGTGTGAGCTTCATCTTCAGGGTTAAAATCCAGCGTGTGGAGGCATTTTGGTTTTTATCAACATGAAGACACAAAGAGCTTTTTGTTTTGTATTAAACTGCTCGTACCGAAATCTGTGAAAAAGGCTGAGGATCTTTGGTTCAAAGTTTTATTTTTTAAAGGATTTTGTTTTGAGGTCTTTATTTTCTATTACTGAATGAGCAGAATAATAATTAGTTTTGTATCAATCCTGCCAGGACAGAAATCTGTGAAAACAGCAGAGAGTTTTGGTTAAAGACGTCTTATTTCTAAAGGCACTTTATGTTTCACATTTAAAGTAATGAGCCGCTTTTTGTTGTGGGAAATGTGTTGGATTGTTCGGTCTGTTATAAATAAAAGATAATGGAGGTAAATTTGTTTGTTTACTTTAATTAATGGATGCTGACAAATATACCTTGTTTAAAAGAAATCCTGTATGGGGAAAAAGATGCATCATAATAATCATTTAATAATGGAATCGTAGCACCCTGAATCGTAATCGAATCGAATCATGAGATGGCACACCCCGAGTTTTGAATGTCCTAAGTTGATGCACTTGGTTTGTTGGAATGAACAATACTCCCTCTAACAGCACAATATTGAATATTTGAGACTCACAGCGGTGGTTTGGGAGAGTCTCTGTGGTCCCATGGCCTGCCAGGCTGGGGTCGGGGGTCCTGAGGAGGCTGAAGCACCAGGACTAGGACTCCACCTCTGCTGGGTGCTGGACTTCTCACTGGAGCTCATCTGCTCCTGAGCAGAAAACACCAGCCATTATGCTGCTCTCTAGTGCCAGGAAAACCCAGCCATTAACAATCAACCCTCCTACCTGCTGGTCCAGGATCAGCTGGGTCACTCCATTGACCACATCCTGCAATGCCATGTTGCTAAGACTTCCACCATTGGCTGAGCGCAACTCCTGGACACACCTCATCAAGTCCGATCTACAAACACACAAACATCTTGTGTTACAATAGTGATGGTATTTTGCTACTCCGATTTCTTTAAATGGTAATCTGCAGGATCCATTTTTTTCAATATGCTGTTTCTATTTTTGGTGCAAAGCAATGGCTTCAACTGCTCATGACAACAGAAACATAAAAATGCCTTTCTTTTGCACCAGAGGATTTTTTTTGGAGAAATACCTCCTGCAAAGCAGGGACCACATGTATGAACATTGTGTACAAAGAAACAGGATGCGGATACCAGTTTCCATGCACAGTTAGGCATGTATGAAAAGTAAGCTTGATTTCATCAGTTGTTATATTTCCATTCACGCTGTTTAAAATGAAGAATATTATTCATATCCATTGTAACGAAGGAGCGCTTCGTTAGTCTCAGTGCTATGCTTTTTACGAAAAGCAGATTGAAATTTATCAAAAAGATTCTGTCCCTCAAGTAACTCCAGGAGTTGATCGGCAACGATTTTTTTAAGGATTTTGGATGTAAACAGTGGCTTGGAAACAGGTCTATAATTGCATAACTGGGCTGAGTCAAGAGAAGGTCTCTTAAGGAGAGGATGGACACTAGCGGATTTAAAGTAGTCAGGGACGGATCCGGATGTGAGTGACTGGTTGATAATAGAGAGTAGACTGGGACCCAAGACAGGAAAAACAGATTTTAGGAATTTGGTGGGAACAATATCACACGGACTCGATGAGGGACGCATGTGAGCAACGGTATCGGAAAGGAGCTGCAGGGAAATGGGAGCAAATTCAGACAATACAGTCGGGTGGGTAAGAGGGGCAGATCTTATTGTAGGGGAAAATTTGGATCCAAGAGCATCAATCTTGTCCACAAAGAAGGATAAGAAAGACTCACAATTAATAGCGGATGAGGCAGGAATGGAAGAGTGGGGTTAACAAGTTGATTAATAGTACAAAACAGAACGGTTGTAGTTTTAAACTTAAGCTCTTAACAACTTTTTATAAATCATTTTTAAATCAGTTCCATTAATCTGTTTGGTGAACGAGTCCCCTGCGGTTACCTGGAGCAGTCTGGGAAGATGCTGGTGAGGCGCTCCAAAGCCCTGTTGAACACAGTGTTGTGTTGTGGTTCCAGTGTCCTGGCCACATGCAGCGGCTGCTGCTGAGCCAGACCGCCCAGTCCTTCAACAGGAAGTCCAGCTACGGATGAACCTGACTGCTGGATGAGTGTGGGACCACTGAAGATGGTCTGAGCTGAAGCCAGTGGAGCAGAGTCTTGGGCTGGCAGAGGCATCTGGAAAATTCAGACCAAAAAAGAAAATATTTGAAATTTTGCAATGTTCAACTCATGTTTCTTACACACACACACACACACACACACACACACACAAACAAATTAAAAAACAGCTACTGGCCATGCACAAGACATTTATCTCATCACTATGGCTGGCCTGGATCTAATAGTGTGCAGGGGTGGCTGCGATGGGGCTGGTCCGTTACCAGCATGTTTGGACTCCACTGACTGATATGTCGACATATTGGTATTTACTAATATTGTTGCACAGCCTGATTGATAATTGCACTGTTTGCACGATGTAACACAGGGGTAAATAAGACACACTTATGTACAAACTGACACTTTTTACAAATGTATTTATTGTATTTATTAGAAAGAATGTGATAAGTAACATTACAGATTACAGTAGGATCACAAGGTTTTTCTGCTTCGCATTCTGGGCCTATGCAAGAAAAATAATTACATTCATGGAATAGATCAACTAGTCTCTTGTCTTAATGTATTTGGTACGTTAGAAGAAGCTACATTTATCACATAAAAGGCACACCGGACAAAAGGTTGTGTGGCTCCTGGAAGATGAAAGAAGACGGCTGGCTTAACCGTGCAGCTGGCTTAACCGTGCAGCTGGCTTAACCGTGGTCATAGTTTAGGTGCACTGGTGAAAGGGGTCTGCAGAAAGTCACCACAGTTCACAACAGGCTAGTGTTAGGGTAGAGAAGCCCTGCCTTACAAGCAACAGGTGGTCTTACCGGTGTAGCTGGAAGTTCAAGAGGGTTGGCAACGTTGACTGGAAGCAAGTCCTTCACCTTGCTGCCATTCTTCACCTGACTGATCTGGTCCTGGTACTGGGCCTGTTGACCCGCACAAAGACTGGGTATACTGGACAGCTGCTTCAACATACACACAAGCCCTGCGTTGTGCTCAACATATGATCCTGATGCTCTTTTGCTCGTTTGCCAAGAAAAAAACTCAGACCAAAGCATAATGCTAATGGACACAACGCGACAATAAAGGAACATAATCCTGACTGCACACAATCTAAGAATTAAACATGCTTGGATTTAAGAGCAGGCCTGAAAATATAAACACAGTGAAAGTGGCTGAGAACTGATTGACAGTTTGAATATGACAAGATATTGTTTGCTTCTGTATTTACTTCAGCGGCGGCAATTCTCTTTTCAGCCTCCTGGACACAACCTCTCCAGGTGTTTCGAGGAATGATCAGGTCTTGAGGATGGTATCTGAATGAGATGGAAGTACAGCGGTCAGCATGAGCAGCATTTTCAATCCCATCTGACAGCAGGATGGAGCCTGTGGTGTGGTTTCTCTCTGTACCTGGGTGCTACTTCCTCCAGTTTGGCCAGCATGGCTTTGGCATCTGTCAGAAGTCTGTAGTGGCAGTGCACAGCTTGATCGTGGCAACTGTCCACCATAGACCGCTAGAAGATGAAAACAATGAACAGTTGGCTCTGTGTGAGTGTGTTTGTGTGTACGTATAGGCTCAAGGCTCATGTGGTCTCAAGAAACAGAACAGTTAGAAATCATTTCACTGTCATGCTCATTGTAAGCTAACTTTTTCCACTCCATCTGCATTGATTCTCCCTCTCAGGTATTAGTCTTTCTGCTGTGCTGTGTTCAGATACATGATGGCAGATGTCTCTTCTTTCTATGTGAGTCTCTTATTTGTCATACACATCCTCCACTAATGCTGCCACAAAGTTAACTTGTGACTAGGAGTTGACCTATGTGTTTTTGATGACACATTTCCACCCATGTCTGGAAGGAACAGAACCTTAAAACAAGACAAATCAGTTCCATAATATCTTGATGACAGTGTGGAGCAGACTCTTCTTCAGTGATATTTCCAGAGACGGGACCAACCTGAGCTATCTGAGACCTCCTTTTGGCCTTGGAACACAAAACTTGACATCGCTTGATTTCGTCCTCCAGGCTCATCTTCTCAGCCGCGGACTGATTGCTGAGGAAAAAAATATGCAACAAACTTTCCTGTTACTTGTCACCTCACCCACCCAAACTCACACGACTGAGGTGTTCTGACTGAGACATCTTCACTTATCTTTGCTTTAATGAGTATGCGGCCACATTTAGCCAACACGTACCTCAGCTCCAAGAATTCCCGGAGCTGTGCCTCATACTTGCTGTTCTTGTCTTCAGTGTTTTCGGAGAGCCTGTGGATTGCAAACAGAAAACAAAAATATAAATTCATAAACTAAATGCTTGTTTTTGCAGAGAATAAGCAACGCAGAATGTTGTGATGAGAATGTACTGCTGAGACTCCATATAACCACTTAGTGGGATGTGACAGGCAATATGACTGAATAATTTAAGACCAAAAATGAAAAAAGATTGTAGGCTTGCCTTCAGGGCTTGAGGCTAACCTTTTTTTCTGAAGTAAAAGTGGGCCATTGCATATTTGAAAGGTTGTGATTTTCCACATCATCGTTAGTTATAATTATTCAAAGACAATGACAGTGATTCTGGCCAAAATAAAGCATTGCTATTATACACTAGTCAAAGAATGAGGAGATGATTAATTGGAATTTAAGGAGTAACTGATGCTCACAACAATTAAGAAAAGGGCATCACTTTTTTTCTGAGGTGACACCGTGGGCGCATTTTGGTTGTGTCACAAAATCCGTGTTTTGGTTACAGCATTAGTCAGGTTTGGAGCAGAGGCAATGCTAGTTACAAACTGGTATAAAGTGCGGTTTGCAACTGTTTTTGGGATAGACAATTACGATACATATTTGACTGTACTATTAGCTTCCTGTTTTCAAACTGGACCTTTACAGTAGTTTGTAAAGCCAAAAGTGGTGGACCTGGTGGACTATGTTGGAGGCTTGCAAGAGGCTGCAGCAAAGTGGTAAGTTTCTTGTCACTAAAGTAAGCAATGAGGTTGTGCTACATGCAGATATGAATGTAAGGTGTACACACACACACACACACACACACACACACTTTTTTCCTAAATATCTTTATTGATTTTCAGAGGTTTTATCCCACCAGAGTAGAAAATATAAAGCATATTTGACTTCAATTCACCCACTTCTTTCCCCAAATACAAGCTTTAAGAAGAACATAACATCTTTGACCCAATGAGACAAAGATGGAGGGGACCGCTGTTTCCTATTCTGAAGAATCAAATGTCTTGCAAGGAGTGTAGTGAAAGCTTTAACTACAGAGGCTTTACTTGGTAAGAGAGCACCCGACTCCTTTGATGTTAAACCAAAGAGGGCACAGACTGGCTCAGGGTCAAACATCTCGCTAAAAGCTTTAAAAATACTTTTCCAGAAAGTAGTAAGACTTGGACACAGCCAGGACATGTGCATTAAGTGGCCTCTTCATCGAGGGCAGAGGGGGTCTATGTTCGGATACATCTTTGCCCATCTAGTTTCGATGTCTTGAATAGTCTGGTCATGTCTGGTGATGGCATGCAATTGGTGCCGACAGGTTTGCAATAATTCGCTCCTCTATGTCAGCCAAAGTTACCACTGGGTCACCGTTGGTTGAAGGATCAGAATCTAAGTCGCCGTCTTCTCTTTCATTTTTCTTAGTTTCGTCTTTTTTTTGCCTTAGTTTGTGGTCGTTTTGTTTAACTGCATACAGTCGACACCAAGTCAGAAGTCAGTTTTACAAGCGGACGTTCCAAGCATTAAATGAGGGAATAAATACAGCAAATGTCAAATAAATGCTGGATCAGGACAGAGCTCTTCTGACTTGCTACTTACTCCGCCATTCACCAGACCAGAAGTCCCTATACATATATTTTTTATCTTTCACACACTGTGAGTGAGGGAAAAAAAATCACCAAAGACACGAGTGAAAGCCACAGTTCAGGTCTTTACGTTTAGGTGGGTTTAATCTCTGCTACTTCTCTGTATCTAATGATTCTAATGTTATCTTGATTAAAATTACATTGAGTTGAGGAGCCAGAACCCTAATTTAACCTCACAGACTGCAGCAATGAAGATGTTAATTTGTCCTTAACTAGCGCCTCTAGTGTTATGATGAGCTGTAAGCTAAGCGACCACTGACCAACAATGAATGAGAAATCAGCTCAATCTTTATCATATGATAGTTGAGAGGAAAACAGGAAAAAAAGAAGAAACTTTTCTCCCCTCCACGTCCTGAAGCCGTCTCAGAGAGGATTTCTGTTAATCCCAAACATATTTTTGATTCTCCTGAGGACATTGTTAGTTTCAAGCCCCGCTTGCATGTGCTAATTATATCTCTATTAAGACAATTCACTTTTCTAATTGATTAAAAGATACAACGACTCTTTTCTCTACAACACCCAGGGGGATCCACAGATACAGGAGAAGTGGCCAATCCAGTGCAGCAACAAAACAAACAAAAGGAAAAAAAAAAAGATGTTTATCCTTCTCATACAGGTTTTGTAATCTGAGTTCTCAAGTGTCCATGTGGCCTACATTATGTGGAAAAAACAAGCCACCTCTTAAAAACCTGCATCTTTGAACATAAGACCGCCATTAGACGAAAGGTCGTGTCGTCATTAAGGAAAGCAGTAATGGCCAAAGTGTGTCAAACTCATGGGCCTACCTCTCCTGTTCCTCCATTAGCTGTTCTATCTCTGTTTTCAGGGACTTCAGCACCTCCTGGTTGCCTTTCTTCTCCTTCTGGTCCTTCTTCACCTCCTCTTCCAGCTTCTGCTGGAACAGTGCTAGCTCTTTATTGGTCACCTTGGCACAAGAAAACAACAAAAAGACACTGAGCCTTTTCTGATTCATCTCATCACATACACATTCACTGCCACATATGGGGCTTTTCTTGAATTCTGACTTAGGCCTACTTGAATATTGGCACTGATCTGTTGAAAATCTTCTTCAAGGGACGTAATGGCCTCTTTGCGCCTTAGATTTACTCTGTCACAGTCATTTGCTATTTTGTTGATCTGTTGCTCCAACTCTTTGTTGCTCTTTTCTTTCTTGTTGATGTCACCCTGGAACAGGAAACAAAGCAAAAAGACATTAGAACAAATCAACAAACTTAAATATAATCAAAGATAAAATGTATTGGCACTTTTGGGATATGTGGAACTCACACTGCTGTTCTCAAAACGCTCACAGGCCTCTGTGTTGACTGCTACACTACTGTTGAGCTGCTGGCATGCCTTCATGTAGGACACAAAATACAATCACAAGCAGCAACTGATCAGGTCCACGCACAAAAATGTTCAAATTCCTTAGAAAAGATATTGTGTCTTTATTGCCTTCACCTATTTATCAAACAAAACATGGCTTTAAAAACGAGCCTGTTGTTACAGTTCCACCATGTGGTCACCTGATGTTATTCTGTTGTTCAGTAGTGGGTGAGATTTCTAACCTAGCTGTCAAGTTTGGTTGTTTTAGCTCTGAGGTTTTGGAGATCCAGATACTTTTAGTGGAGAAGCAAGGAAAGGAGGAAATAAGGAATAATCCAAACAATCCTATGTGAGACCCCTAAATATCAAACACAAATTTGACCTCAATTTATGATTCTGCAACAACTTTATGCATTTCAATATTCTTGTCAGGTTAGTTAAAGGGGCAGGTGAAATGCCTACCTGTACAGCTGCAGGCTTTCTCAAAGAGCTTTCTGTGGTTTTCATGGAAGCATCTTCACCTGGAGACAGAATAGTTTCCCACACACCTTCATCCACCTCACTGTTATAGAGATCCACATCCCCAGACCAAGGGCCATATTGTTGTCTCCCAAGGCTTTCACTCACAGCAGTCAGTGGTGGATCGTCTGCTCTCCAGTTTCCTACAGTGGCAGCTATTCCACTGGCTGACAGGCCAAGCTGAGGCAGTTGGGAGCTAAATGTATATGGACTGGGTAGGAGGGGATAGACTTCAGGGTGTACAGAAGAATAATCTTGCAGATAGTTTGTGTAATCATGTCTTGCAGGCACATCAGTAGCACAAGAGTTGATATCAGGATCTGGTATGACATCCAGGTCATCCAGACTGGTCCCATGTCCAGCTTGCTGCAGAGAAACAGCATGCTTCGCCAGGCCAATACACTGTCCCATCTTTATGAAGCGAAGGGACTCCAGAAGAAAAGGCTCAAAGCCACCGGCCTCCTGAATCTTCAGCTGAGCCACAGCTGGGAAGTTGTCAAGCTCGCCCACAAGTAGGGGGTCCTCAGCACACAGGGGGCCATGCTCTTCCAAGATCTGGGCAAAATAGCTGCATGTTGGAGAGAGGCATCACAGAGAATAAACAAGAGAATGCACAATGTGGAGAATACACAAGAGTCTACAGAGGAATGCTACAAGCTTTGTTCAGTGTGTTTTGGCCCATAGTCTGTGCTGCAGACTGAAGTGTGTTATTTGTTCCTCTGCTGCTGAAACAGCTGAATACAATCCAATGAAGTATGCCTTCAAAAACATCCACAAATCTAACTGGGACTCTGCACAGGCTCTCTCATCAGCATCATGTAAGTGACATGAGAGCAACAGCAGCAGCAGCGTTAACTTTTCAGTCTGCACTGACTTCAAACAGCAGCTCAAATTTAACATTGGAAAGTTAGCACATATTTCCAGGCTCAAATTGATCTTCTCTATTGTCAGTGAAGTCATTTTCTCTAGTTTCAATCAGGAAGCATGGCATAGTAAATAAACTTGTAAATAAACTTCAGTCACTCCAAAAGTCAAAAATGAGGAACAAACAAACAAAGAAAAAACAATGGAAAATAAATAAATGAATAAAAAAAAGGTGTAACTTGCCTGGAATGCCTTCCAGGTGTTCATGTAGGACTTTTCTATTGACTAATGCATTGAAAAAGTACACTTGAAGTGTAAAATGAATTGAGCAGCAGTAAAACATGTGTGTCTAATATATACCAAGCGTGCTTAGTGGAGACTGCAACACTGAATAAAGTGAATCTTTGTCCCTCTAAGCTGAGGGACAAAGATTCGCGGTGCTCTGCTGAATCATAGGAATGATCCATCTCTGCCTCACTAAGTCCGTGGTGTCAATGGTGTCTGTGAATGCAGCCAAATTTAATTAACTAAATAATTAATTTATTGTTGTTGTTATTATTATCATCATTATTATTATTATTATTTGTGTGTTTATGACAAGTCTGCGCCTATGATGCTGTGTGACCATTTAACTCTAAGGCTCTCCAGAGAGGATCCAACCTTTCGCCGGGTGATCCCAGTGCACCAGCGCGTTATGGTTGCACTTTGATGGCTTGCGTCTGGATCTATATACATATATGTCACGACTCGCAATGACAGGGTATATCCGATTTGTTCGCTTACACTGCAGCCGCATTGGCAGATATCCGATTCATTTCTGATTTTTATCCTCATATGGAAAAGGCCTGATTCAGATCTGATGATATCCGACTCCATGTGCTTTTTCCCTGCTTACACGGTCATGACACAAATCCGAACTGGGCCACATGTGGGAAAAAAATCGGAATTGAGTCACATGAACCATGTAGTGTAAATCCAGCCTTAGTTGATATGATGACTCAACCTGTGCATATGGGCGATGGAGATATCTAGTGTTAAAACAGCAAATCTGGCGGCCAGGAAGAACCAAACAGGACACCTAAAGTCCAGTCATTCACATAAATGTATGCAGAATTTTAACTTACTCATACAAACTCTCTTTTGCTGGGTCAGGATTGTTGTCCAAAATCTTTTTATAGTGGCCTCTGTGGTTGGTAGCATTGTACTGGTCCTCAAAATCAGCAACATGCTCTCGAAGGTGACTGGGTACACTGAATGGATCACTGGAGTCAAGGAACGATCTATTGACAGAAACCTGAAAGTTAGAAACACGTCTATCCTCCAAGAGACGAGAAGTGCTTCCCTGTGCATCAACTTACAAAGAGTCATCCTCATCAAAAAGGTCTTGGTCCCACTCATCTCTTGGAGCAGCACCTCTCATCCCAGACAAAACAATAACACCCTGGGAGGATCAGAGTTCACAGAGTTATGTTCCAGTACAACTCAACACATGTATATTTAGGAATATAGGCTGAAGAATTTCATATTCAAGGTGCAAAATAGCAACATACTTTTCCTCAATATCCTGAACAGTGAATCACTGGAGCACAGGCCTGTACTATATCTGTATTGCTGTGATGAATGTAGACTGGCTTGCAAAAATACTCAGAACGTTCCTATATCCTGTTTTGCAAATTTATGAAATGGCCACTGTATACTTTTGAAAACTTGGAATATTGGTTTAGAAACCATGAATACTCATATTGAAGTCTTCATTAGGCAACCTGAGTTCCACTAAATGTCAGCAAAAGCTTCAGAGGAAAATGATGTTTTGTATTAACCCCAATTTTCCGAGGAAAATTTAACCACCTAATATTAATGAACTTGATATAACAACTAGTGGAATATTCATGGATATTTTGATTGAAGGATGCTGTCTAAACCAATGGATACTGCATTTTTTTCTCACTACAACTGCTGGCCAACTAGTAGGGACAACTAGAATGGCAAAGGAGCAGCTGGATGGGATGACAGTATTCTGTTTTCCCATCAATCTGTTGTCCTGAGTTGACATCAGAACATCATGTCCAAATTTGCAGGATGGATATTCTGAGGTTCAAGTTCCTCTGTATGCAGCATTAGCCATTTAGCAGCATAACAGTGAAAATGTACATTCATCAGTGTCTGATGAGCTCAACTCTACAAAAAAACAAAACAAAAAAAAAACAGAAAATAAGGCAGTG
>OMLF01033840.1:9522-32367 GCA_900302615.1 Holocentrus rufus
GTATGACGCCTCTATCTGTCTCTCCATGCACTCACACACACACACACACACACACACACACACACACACAGGTACAAATTATGTGCAGGTACGTCTGCGCACAGATTCATGCTCACACACATGCACAAACACACATGGATAGGCATAAGTGCATATATCCAAACACACACACACACACACACACACACACACACACACGTGTTGATGGCAAAACACATACCTCTCTATCACTGTCTGTCTATCTACTGGCACCTTTATCACTCCGTCCAGTCTCCTATACAATCACCATCAGTCTCTGCTGTCACACACACTCCCACACATTCACCATCACCACCACAAGTGTGTATATGATACACACAGGAGCTCTCTCTCTCTCGCACACACACACACACGGGTCAGCTGAGTGATGTTCGAGTGTGTATTTCTCCTCTCCCTGTGTTAAAGTGAGTCATCTATCCTTCTACAGCTTCATTACAACCTGCAAGGACAAACACTATCTCTCTCTCCCTCTATCTGCCCAGATATCTATCTCTCTTACTCTCTCTCTCTCTATCTCTCTCTCTCACCCTATCTCGCTCTTTACCTCTCGTTCTCTCCGTCTCTATATTTATCTTCTGTCTCTATATCTATCTCCCTATATCTATGTTCTCAATCACACTATCTCCCTCTTTCTCTCCCCTTTCCCTCCTAGCCTTGAGCAAGTGGCAGGATGGTTATGGAGTTTGATGTAAACACTGTGACCTACTGATAGATGCAACACAGAACAGAACAGAATAAAATAGAATAGAATCCAATTGAATAGAAAAGAACAGAATAGAATAGGGTAAAAAGGTTAGAATTAAACAAATAATAAAAAACAGACCAGAGCATGCACAGAACTGTAATTAATTATGACAGAACAAATACACATATATCAAATGTATAGCAATATGAAATGTTTGTCAATGAGTTGAGAGATAAGGGAATGATGCCACCAAGAAGCATGGCAAAGAGGTGAAAAATGCAAAGTCGGTAAAAGATTAGTAGGAAGAAAGCAAGAGAGAGATGGAGATTAAAAAGAGAAAAGACCACTTTAGAGGTCATGCATCTTTAGTGAGAGAGAGGGAGAGGCTGAGAGAGACGGAGGCAGGAAAAGAGAAATTTAAAAGACAGAGTGGAGTTTGGAGGTCACATATCTGTGTTGTGTTCCTGGCTGTCTCCCGGAGCTCAGACAGAAGTCTTGTAAGTTAGAAAGCTTGGGTTTTGCGGCCCTACAGAAAGCGTGAATAATGCATGGCCAAAACCTCTTATTCTCTAAATTTTAAATGGCTAGCTGCTATCAAAAATAACTTGATCTGCGGAGCATTAGGAGACTCGGCACGCAGCAGAGTGGCTTGACTCACCTATAGCATGGAGAAGAGCAGGCGTGGGCCTGAGTTCAGCTTAGTTCCACATTTGTTCAACTTTTTTTTTTTCTTTTTTAAATCACCAGGGTCCTGCAGAACCTTCTTATCGCCAACTTTTCAGAAGCTGAAAAAACTGGTCAGTTTTCTTCCCGATACACATGCATTTTTCACATTTTACAATGGATAATGAATGGTTTAACTTAGCCACTGGGCTGTGAAAAGGAAAATGTTAGATATCAGTCGGAGATGGTGCAGCTGTGACCAGAGAGTTGCTGGTGTGATCCCCCTGACTGGCAGGAAAAATATGGGCGGGGTGAGTGAAGGAACAGCGCTTCCCCCTCCCTCAATACCCACAGCTGATGTGCCCTTGAGCAAGGCGCTTAACCCCCAGCTCCTCCAGTGGAGCTCCTCAGTGGCCAACAGTGCAGACTCTGATTGCACTGGGCAGCTCCCAGGTGTGAATGCGTGCAACTGTGTGAATGTGAAGCAGGGCATGCATGCTCAGCAGCCCTTCCCTGGATAAATAAAGGTTAAAAAAAGATATGAGGAGTTTTCACAGAATGTGGACCTCACGGTTTTTCCAGCTGGGAGACTCTAATAAGACACATAACACAGTGGCCTGACTCACCAGTAGGTGGAAACACGACTTCAGCCTTAGACTCCCTCTAGTGGTTCAAAACCTCCCAGAGGATTTTGATGGAATTGAGCAGGTTTTATACTGATGATGTCATAGGCTGCTCTCTACACTACTGCATCTTTCAAAAAGGGCCTAGAGGATGACAAGGGGCAACCGTACTTTATCTAGGCTGTGACCACTGATGAGAACCAGACATGTGTGATTAATTTTAGAAACAAGACAGAGCGCAGTAGACTGCCTCAGTGAATTGCTGTTCACTTCTTTTCCTGCCTACTTGATATTCATGTATTTTGATTATCCTACTTTTTACCTAATATTTTGTAGTAAGGAATACCATGCCTGAGCTATTGGTGAGGTCATGTTATGTTCTGTTCTGCACCCGGTGTCTCAGTCCTCTGCTCTGTAGCTGTCTTGTAATGTGTCAGCACCAATTAACCAGATCAAATTTCTTTTGCCCGCGCTGTTCATGGTGAATAAAAGTCATTCTGATCCTAATTTTTTTTTTTAGCAGGTTGACGGGGCTGCATGCATGGGACTGGATATCAGACTGTGTTGACCAGAGCTCAGAATCTCAACATAACACACGGAGGTAAACTAACTGTCGCAGTGAGAGCTTCTCTGAGACTCATTCTGTTTTGGGAATGCTCCCACATGCTTTCAACCGGCATTTATTTTTGATGAGGTCCCAGTTTTCTCTCTCTCTCTCTCTCTCTCTCTCTCTCTCTCTCTTTCTATTAGAATTTAAGGTTAAAAGATTAACTCAATACAGGGGGGAAAAATAGAAACAGCATCAATATAGCTTTAGATCATGGGGTCCACTCATCTTAAAATGGGGTCCTTGACAGCTTTACTGATCCAGCTAAAATGATGGCAATGACATCTGGCTGTTGAATAAAGATAAATAAAGAAAAAAAATTACATAAAAACAGCTTTAAGACTGCACAGAAATGAGTATGGCTTACCTGATTGCTGGGCTCCAGAGAAATGAAACCCTCAATATAGGCTCTCACGGTTTAACACTGAGATCACACAGAATTCCCACATCTCAGTTTGGGGTCATGTACCAAAAATGTTGGTAAGATTAAACAATATAGAAATAACACAGATGACAAACAACAGTAGAAATGAAGCCGAGATGGAGCTTGAAAACAAAACATTTAAATGCTTCAGGGAAAACAAAGAGGAAATGAAGTGCAGCCTGGAGTTTTACGAGTTAAAACAATTAGTCATCAGTTTCCTATTGATCCCTCCCCAAGGTCTCTTATCCCAACAATGGCAGACAGGCCCATTACTCTAAAAGACAACCTTATAGACAGCCTGGACTGATAAAGCTGGATCAATGCCACTGATCAGTTCCCACTTCAACATGGATAAGCACACAGAATGAGAACAGACAGAATAGGCACTGGCTGTTGAATGACAGCGCTCAAACAGTCATTTGGCTGGTATATCGATACATCAACACCAACACAGAGAGACTGATGCAACAACCCCCATTCTATTCTGTTCTGTTCTATTCTGTCCTGCCCTGTTCCTCTATTCTATTCTATTCTATTCTATTCCTTTGTGCCCAGTTTCTCTATTATGTGCCATTCTATCCTACCCTGCTTTATTCCTCTATTCTATTTTATTCTATTGCTTCCAGTTTCTCTATTCTATTCTATTCTATTTTACCTAGTTTCTCTATTCTGTTCTATTCTATTGTACCCAGTTTCTCTAGTCTATTCTATTCTTCTCTATTGTAATTGCCCAAGAGCAGTCCGGACTTGCCAGCAGACTTTCAATGCTGTCAGTGTATCTATACTCAAACAGTCCTCGGGGCTACAAACAGTCACCTGTTCAGATTCTTGTGTGCAGTTGGAGTCGGACAAGTTCCACGTGTGTCGTCATGAATACACTCCTACCACTGTGTCAACTGTACGGAAATCTGAGCTTTTGGGCGGACAGTGTGGCAAACCCTCCACTTCCTTCTCTTTTCAGGCCACTACGCCTAGTCAACAGGAGCAACAGGCATGTTGCTTCACAAAGTGAACTGTTGAACTTCTAACAAGCTTGCGTTGTTTTTCTTTCCAAACATGGGTGAGTCGGACACGGTCGGGCCCGTCTTTTCTCGCCGGAGAAGGGCGACTATCGCGGCGGGGAGAGGGGCGACTGTGCAGCCGGTGAACAGAGGGGTTGAAGAGGCGAGCCAGAGCTCAATGTCCGCTAACAACAACAAACCAGCCGACTGGGAACCAGCCCAGACCAAAACCAAGAGTGAGAGAAGGAGACGAAAGAGTGACCCGGGTTTCAGACTGAGGTGAGGAATGAAAGTTGCAAATGTGACGCGAGTTTGGAGTTTAGTTTGCAAACTTTTTAGCTGTCCAGAGCAAGTGACGTACCACGTAAGTTACTGTAATGTGAGGTACGTTAACCCCCTGCCACTGGGCATTGGATAATAGCCTATTAGGTCTGAATACTGTTGTTGCCACTAGCTTAGTTGTTGTGTGTTTGTCAGGGCAGTGTAAACAACACTCAACACTTTGGTTCATTGTTTTTTTTTTCCATTTGTGCTGATATTTTTCATTCATTCACTCACTCACTCATTCAGACGTTCTTTCATTCGTGTGGTGCTAGAAAAAGCCCAGCCTATATCACTACGGTAGCCGAGCCCTTTGTGGGCCGTTCACTCCAGCTCTCCAAAACAATGAATGTCTGCATTCACATTCACAGGCGTAGCGAGGAATTATAGGCTGTATGCACGTGGGATGACTCTGCCAAACCTCCCTTCACTTCCCTCTCATCCCCATACCATCATGACTCAATCTATGGCAAACATCTACTCTGTTTCTACCCTTCCACGCCTCAGACACACCCCCACAAATTCATTTACTGATCAAATTTGAACTTATGTGCCAATCAGCTACCATAAAACCTTTGATCACCGGTTGTCTTATGTACAACATAAGTGAGCACGCTGCTGTTTTAATCTGCACTGGGTAAAACTAGACAAATTTTATTTCAAATGTTTATACTTTGTCTCACTTTGTGTGGTATTTTTGAGAAAGCTTTATTTGTTTGCATTTTTTTTCAATTTCAACCAAACACTACCTCAAAACCACAGCAATGTGAAATAAAGGTATAAACGTATAGAAATATATACTTTGCTCATAGCTGGCCCCAAATCCAAAGCGCTACCCACTGGGCTTTGTGTGACAATTTTAAGTTAATTAATTCTTCCAGTCTGTAGCCTGTATTCATCTTTCCATCAGTCCTTAATGTACTTTTCGTCACCATCATCATTACCAAGCGCACCATTGTCATCATCCTTATGACTCACATTTTTAAGAGTTAAATTTTCATAGGTTTTTGAAACTCATCTTTTTCTATGCGGCAACTGCTGTGTTCCCATTTCTTCTTTAAAACTTTTTCATCTTAAAACTATACAGCCACTGGCAGAAGTGCCTGGACTGCCAGTAAAAGTTGGTTTTCATTTGCCGGTGTCATTATTTCTATGCGGTTAAATATGGAGACCTGTGAGGGTCAATAAAGCACAACAGTCTCTTCTTTTGCCTCAAATGTGTCTTCCGTATAATGTCCATATAATGGTGTTGTTGAGACAAAAAAAAAAAAGTTTTAACTCATTGTTTTCTCGACTGTTTATCCATTCAGCCCATGAATTTGCTCAGCTCAACTAATATATTATCACATAATTAATCCATCTATCCATTTCTCCAGCTGTCACCAGCTGCAGGAGTCCCTCTTAAGTTCAGCCAGCGGTTACAGAAACTACAGAGGAATTCTCAACTGGTGTGTTGTCATGCTGGTAAGTCAGAAACATGCACACACACTCCCCAGCAAATACCTCATCCCTGTCACACTAGTGTCATTCTGAGGTGTTATTTTTGTATTTTTTATCTACCTACATAAACGCACTATTGGGACACCAATGACATGAATGATCCCCTTTCTCTACCACCTGCTTCTCCATATTTCCCCTGTTATCAGTTATACATATTTAAGGTAGTGAGTTTGAATTCTAGATAGAAAATAAGTTTTTAGTACTTTCATACCCCAGCGTTATAAAATACACTCCAGTGCTAACAAACACTACAGCCTCAAAATACATTGTCATGTAATGTTGATCTTTGTATAAAAATGTCCTCAATCACAATATAAACAAAGACAATTGAGTTTAAGGTACTGGCAGGATGTGCTGCTCTATAATTTTGAGGCTTCAAACGAAAGCAAAGTATAAGTGAATCCAAACCGGCCACTGAAGAGAAGCAGCATCAGCTGAATTCTGTTAGCTCCCTGTTCTCTCCCGTCGTCTTTTCATGCGCAGCAGATCTCACTGTAAAACAGAGAGAGCGCGGTCATTGAGCGGATAATCCACCCGCCTAGATTAATAGAATCAAATGAATGAAAATGAAATGAAATAAAGAAGAATTACTCCACATCTTTCTATAAATACCAGCTCCTTTTCAGCAGCCCCAGTGCGTCTGATTTCTCTGCCAGATCTGGTCGCCTGCCAGCTTAGATGCACTGCAAAAAATGAAAAAGAGTTTTATTTGGAATAGAGTCTTATCAAATGTTTTCCAAAATATGTTAAGGAAAACAATGTGCAGACGACTTTTCGAGTCTTAAGAAATATTGCTTCTTTATTGGAACGATTGCATATTTTAATAAATAACTGTGATGCAAAAAAATCTTAAAACACTTATTCAAGACACTTAAACTTTTTAAGCAAGGGCATCATGGGTGTTTTTTTTCTCAAAATCGTGGAAGTTCAGCAAAATGATTTAGAACCATAATAATTTCAAATCAGCAAAACTGACAAGGTCTGAGGATGCAATTCCCTCAACACCTTTTACAGCGTTTCCTCCTCTGTGGCCGGGAGAAGCAAAAGAATAGAGGAGAATAGCAGAGGAGATGAGGCTAGTGAAGCCTGCTTGCTGCTAATCTGGGCTTTGAACACAGATCGTTGTGTTCATCGCAGGAGGTTTTCCTTCAGTCCCACTGAACTTCTGTCCCATCCCCAGGCATGGAGCCTTTGTGTTGGGTAATGAGATATTACAATCCATTTAGAGGGAGGGAGAGAGGAGGAGAGATGAAAGGAGTGAGAGGAGGAGGAGAGGAGGAGGATGAAAGGAGTAAGAGGAGGAGGAGAGGATGAGGATGAAAGGGGTGAGAAGAGGAAAGAGACAGCATATAGGGAGAGGTGGAGAAGAGAGGAGCAGCAGATGGAGAGAGAGAGAGAGAAAGAGAGAGAGAGAGAGAGAGAGAGGAAAGTATAGAGGAGGGGAGGAGAGAGGGAGAGATGGAGGAGTGCCTTTATTAAATTAAGAGAGGAGACTGATGAAAAAGAAAAGTTAAAAGGGAGAGTGGAAGAAGATGAGAAAAAGACGGAAGGAGGGATGGGAGATGGAGTGAAAGAGAGAGAGAAAGGAGAGAGAAGATTTGGATTATGGGAAGAGGGAAACAAGGAGATAGTAGGAAGGTGACAAGTGTAAAGAGAAAAGTGAAGAGAATTAAGAATTAGGCAAGGATACAAAAGGGAAATAATTAGGGAGAATAGTTAGACAGTTCAGGCTGAGGCTGGTTTACCTCTCAGTCAGCACCTGTTCACTGACGAGTACAAACATGCAAGAGATTGACTGAATATCTTAACAGTTGCTTTCTGTTACAGGTGTTAAGCAATGCCCGCCTCTTCTTAGAAAACCTCTTAAAGTAAGTTAGCCTATGTTCCTCAGAAAAAAAGTGTTATTTTTTGTTCCATTCTT
Organism: Holocentrus rufus; assembly: GCA_900302615.1. Taxonomy (NCBI): domain Eukaryota; kingdom Metazoa; phylum Chordata; class Actinopteri; order Holocentriformes; family Holocentridae; genus Holocentrus; species Holocentrus rufus. Next base: position 17,307 of record OMLF01033840.1, read on the forward strand.
GACTATCTGATATTATATAAAATACAAACCGAAATTAGTTGGTTTGCATCATAGTTTTTCATCATTTGAATTATAAAAGAAAATCCACCCTATGAATTGATTCCAACTAGTACCCTTTACCTTTAATTTAAATTTCACATTTAAATCTGTCATTTCATGTTCTGGTTAGGTATGGTATCCTGGTGGATCCTATTCAGGTGATTTCCTTGTTTCTGAAGGATCCCTACAGCTGGCCAGCAGCTTGCCTGGTAATCGGTAAGTACTGCACACTGCGCTGACTGGGTTCAGTCAACGCATCAGTTACTGCATTTACGTGCACTTTGGTAATCGCGTTATTCGCCACATATAGGCGGTTATCTGATTTCTCAAATGCCATGTCCTAAACAAGAAAGCCGGTTTCCATAATCTGGGGAAGCAATAGAAGATTTCTGCTGGAGAAACCCGATTCCTGGGCCATGCAATCCCTTACTCGGATTATTGAACGGCTTTTTAGGTGCGCGCATGTCCAGGAAAAGAGAACAGATAAGGAAACTGATCCTATAAACACAATAAACACTCACTGTACAATCCTCAGGAGAGTGAAAACTTTCTGTTCTACATGCTCATTGAAGAAAGCTTAATTTTATGTCAACGTGACCTCTGATGAAATTATAAAGTAAACACATCTGCTGCCGCCTGCTTCGACCCTCTGGGAGCGTTGGGGAAATCCCCACAAGAGGCCGGCTGTGCAGCTCTCTGCTGCCTGAGCGTGATCATCTCTCCATCAGGGGTGGTGAGACACATGATTATTGCATGTATACTGGGTTTTTGAGAAATCAGATTAAGGTAACATGTAAACGTGCCACCTGATTTCTTGCCATAAGCTGGTTACTCACAATAATCTGGTTTCTTGTGCATGTAAATGTACTGAGTGAAGCAAAGTGTATTGTGATTGCAAAGGTGTAGTAAACAACACATTTCTTCTGAGAAAGATGAAAAACTAAAACGTTCAATGCAGCATCAAAATCTTTTTTTTATTTTCTGAAAATAGGTGGTGTGAACTGTATAATCTCAAGACACACCTTGACCAATACAGCGGGCTTACTTGTTTCTTCTATTCAAAGTTTATTTCTGTATTTACTTATATGGTTTATAGCAGTAAAAGCCTGCAGTGGTGCAGCTCACACTTGTCTCTTGAGGGACAATTACCTGCCCTATATACTGCACACCGGTACTGTGCTGTAGAGGGAGAGAGAGAGAGAGAGAGAGGAGGAGAGAAAGTGGTGTAGGGACAGCATTAAGTGGAGAGAGGGGCGGAAAGAGAGAAAGGGGTGGAGAGAGGGCAAGAATGCAGGGATAGAAAGAGAGGCGGGGTAAAAGCAAGTGAGAGGAGAGGAGTGGGGAAGTTATATGTAAGCTGCTGCAGTGGCACAGGGCAAAAAGGGAGAGAGAGGGAGAGAGAGAGAGAGAAAGAGAGGGAGTAGAGATGGATGGAGTTAATGTGAATTACTGCACTTAGGATAGAAGAGACGGGTGTGAATGGGAGTCTGTTTACACAAGCATGGACAGTAGAGCATATCACTCCCTGAGGGCATTGAGTACTTTTAGAGTCACTGCGGCAACTTATGCATGCACACACGCACACACACACACACACACACACACACACACACACACACACACACACACACAGACATCCCACAGAGTAAATGACTAGTCTGCATTTATAGTAGTCCGATAAATCTTCTCCACAATATATCAAGAATAAACAAGCATTAGTGAAATTTGGAACCCAGGTCTAAACTATTAAGTGGCCCACCCATGTTTTTTTTGTCCACCTAAACAAAAATGGAAATCCACAGTAAATTTAGTATTTTTCCCTGATGTAAGGCATTTTACCACAATACACTTGTGTCGTCGTTTCCTGGTCAGCGCTTCCAAATGAGCTCTAACAGCCGTTTGTGTTTGTTCCTTAATGTTGTCTTGTGCTCTTGGGGATTTATCAGCTCCCAGGTCCAGCACCAAATCACACCAGGCTAGTGACATTATTCTAAAATAATCCAGGACAGTTTACCTGAGTCTGCTGTCTCCTGGACATCAGGAGATTCCAAAAGTAACTCTTCTTTATTGTCATTGTTAATTAAAAAAAAGACGAAAATGCTACTGATAACTAGTTTCCAGATTTTTAAAATAATTGCAAAGATTTCTGTAATTTGCTCGTCATGTACTCATTTACCTGGGTGAAGTTTTATGAGGTTAAAACTTGGGTTTGGCGCAGTTTCTCACCACAGTGAGCAGATGAAGCCCAAACAAGAGTTTGGATTTGTATGACAATGGGTCATACAAGTGGAAGAGCTTTTCACATCTGCCTAATCCCCTCATAAGCTTCTCAGGAGATACCTGATGTGAGGCTTAGGTGTGTTCAACAGATGCTTAATGGTGCTGTGTGTCCTCATTAGATACATGATGCATGTGTTCAATAGCTGCTTTATGGGTCTGTTTGTGCTCAATAGATGTTCAGCAGGCCTGTTTTCAAAAGAGATCAATTTGGGAATTAGTTGCCTTCGGTTTTCAGTGGCTTTCAAATGTGTACAGTTGCCTAGGAGAACCTATATTCTGATGTCACTTTATCACAGTTGAACTTCATTGATTTCTACTAATAATTGACTAAATTAATTGGAAAACAATACTTGTGTCTGATTACCAAAGAAGTTATACACTTTCAGCCATGTGGTTTGTATCATTATCTTTTGAGAGACATTTTCAGAGCCCTTAAACCTTAAAAAAAGTGTGTAGTCAGGAAAGACATACTCTGTGTTCCTTTGTGCTAGAAAAAGTTATTCTATGGATATGAAACTGAGCTTTCATGGTAAAGGTCACCGTTGCAAATCAGATATGTTGCCCGTACCTCTTTAGGTGTTTTCATTGTTTACATAAATCTGTTGTTTTAGGAATGTGTTCATATATTCCCCTATATCACTACTATTGTTAAATTTTCAGATGACTACTACACCTTTCAGACTTGGTTATCTTTAATAGTTGTCTTACTTGCTGCCTGAACCTCTATCTAAAAACAAACAAGGAAAATACAAACAAGTTGTGCCAATTATTCATGGTCACAATCTTCAAGCGTATTTTCAAAAGCTATTTTTGAGATTCTGTCATTTGTATACTCCACACTCTTTAAAGCTTGTCCAAGGCATTTTTGTAGGGTTCAAGGCTTAAAAGGTCAGAGGGTAAGGAGCTCCTTTATATTTAGTTTGGAGCCCCCTCTCTCTGTTCTTTGTCACACCAGGATTTTCAGATGACCAGAGCTTTGTTTGGGTAGGACAGTCATTGAATATGAATGTGTTTCACCTGTGATGGGTGAAAAACAAACTTAATTTATTGTAAAGGTGGTGGTGATTGGTTCAGCTCCCATCAGCCATCAGCTGTGTTGTTGACTCTCTTGTATAAAAAAAAAGAGAATTGAAAGAGGGGATTTTCTCATTTGTTCGTTCTGGCCTGAGTTTATCTGATAGTCTTCACCTTCACCAAAGAAAGCAGTGATTTTGAGGAGAGGAGCTTCTGCCTTTTGAATTCAGTCCAGATTTTGATCATCAGCACAACCATTTAATCCTGACCCAGCTTGGCTGAAAACTTTCATCGGTGCTTTCCACTGAAAATCACAAGCCAACCAAGAGGATATTTTAGATTCTAGCAATATTCCTTTTCATCTTTCATCTGCTCACTGTGGTGAGAAAAAGACCAGCAGACTCTCTGTCCTGTCCTGTGTGCTACAAGGTCCTGTTCTTCATTGTAGCTTTTGTAGAACCTGTCTGAAGAGATTCTGGACTGAGAGGAGAGCTCAGTTTGCAGAAAAGGATCCTCCCTGAGTGAACCTTTACTTGTGCAAGGCCTTCTCACACAGACAAAATAAGAATGCTTTTACAGGAGCTGAAGTGCTCTGCAGTCTGCATAGTGAGACACTCAATCACTTCTTTCTAAATGACCATCAGCCGCAGTGTTTTGTTTGTCTGTACTCAAAAAGCCACACAGAACATCGATTCAGACCCACAGACAAAGCTGTTGTGGAGCTCAAGGGCTTAGCTCGGTCTAATCATGAGGCCTTGTTGTGTAAGCGTGGGGACTTGGAAGGATTTTTAGTAATGTGCAGTGAAATAACAGAACACATTAAGGTGCAGGCCGAGCATTCAGAGAAGCAGATCAGGGAGGAGTTTTGGAAGCTCCACCAGTTTCTGCATGAGGGAGAGAGGGCCGTGGTAGCTGCACTGAGGGGGGAAGAACAGCACAAAAGTTGTGCAGTGAAGGAGAAAATTCAGTGGCTGAGAAGAGGGATGTTAAACCTCTCAGACAAAATCAGAGCCGTAGAGGAGGGGATGAGAGTTCATAAAGACACTACATCTCCAGATCATCACATCTCATAGTGCCATAATAAAAGGAACAGAGCTCTTGTTGCATGATCCACCGGAGGTCAGTGGAGCGCTGATTGGTGTTCCCAAACACTTTGGCGACCTGACATTCAGACTGTGGGAGAAAATGAAGAAGTTTGCGTCCTACATGTCCATAATGCTGGACCCTAACAGAGTCTGCAGTGTCCTCAGATGAGGAAATGACCAGCGTGACGTTCATAGATAATGAGGATAAACAGATGCTTCCTCACAACACAGGGAGGTTTGAGTGTCCCGGGGTTATGAGCTCTGAAGGCTTTGACTCTGGAACTCACAACTGGGACGTTGGAGACAGTGAGTATTGGGAAGTTGGCGTGGTAGCTGAGGATATCGACCGGTATGAGCAGCTGATGGTCGGACAGTGGATGATCCGACTTCAGCTACAGGGGAATACAAAGAATTGATCAAGCCACAAAGCAGTATAACCACCGCTACCTTCCTGGAAACAGTGTCAGGTTCCCCCAGAGAATCGAGTGGATCTGGACTCTGATTGTGGATCTGTGCTGTTCAGCGATGTTGAGACCCAGGGGGTGCTGCATCGTTTCAATAACACATTCGCTCAGAAAGTATTTCCCTGCATTAGTGCCAGCTGCCCTCTCTGTCCTGTGAGGTTAATGCCAGCAAGACAGTGAAGCCTTGTTTTGGATGGAGCTGACACTGAATACTCAAATCATCTTATGTGAGAGCTGCTTATTATCACCTGTGTTACTGTTGAGGCCGAGGAAGAACAGATGTCTCTGCTGTAGTTAGAAATGTAATATCATCAGAATAAGAACTAACGATTGGAGAGAAACTGGTCTGGGATGGACAAAGTGGAATGAATTTGTTATTAGCTCGCTACAATGCAGTATCTCGGTTTATTTTTACTGAACATTTTATTTTTAATTCATTTCAAGCGTTATTTCTCTAGACTTGGTGGTGTAAATAAACTTATTGACTACTTTAATGTCTTCTTTCTGATGGACAGGATAGCTGACTGGCTATAAAGATGCTTTCTCATTTTATTGCATTTATTAAATAAACTTTGTCTGATACATTTTTTATAGCTTGTAACTTCCTTTCAAGAAATCACCTTAGCAATATGTTTTGACATTGGAAAAGCTATTGACAAAATGGCACAAGACCTCCGTACCGACTGTTAAATTTACATGTCACATTCCCCTAAACTGTCCAATCCATCATTACAAGTTTGTGCACTAACTGTCAAATCAAGATGAAGGTCTCCTCAGCAGTTTCCTCAGTCCCTGTAAAATTGCAAATTCATTAAACCCTGGCATGCTTGTGTGCTCAGAGATTGCTTAGTGGTTAAGAGCTGCCCGTAGTACCGTGCTGACATTGTGCAAATCCTACCAAAACCTTCTCTCCTGTGCTTCCTGTATTTTTCTGCCTTTTCAAGAAGAGAGAAAAACTTCAACTTGGGTGTACAATGTTTTTACCCAGATTAAAAAATGCATTGTTTGATTCAGTGTATATTATCTTATTTTTCGAAAATCCATAAATGATTTGGTATGTTTTCATTTGTATTTTTTTTATCACATCACTTTCAGTCCTGTCGTCCCGTTTTTGACCGATGTTAAATGTGTTGTTACACTGCGAGTAGACAAACTGTGCTGGTACAAGAAGTCGAAAGGAAAGCTGAGATATGTGGTACCTGGCTACATAGTTGTTAAAACACCCTATTATGGATATACTTTAAGAAAAAGCTTTTTAGCAGTTTCATTGTCCGATAAAGGGGCTGAATTCTATAGAGAGCAGTGTAAATGGCGAACTTTAAACTTAACCATAGGTGGTTGAATACTTCAGCTGTAACACCAGTTGTGGTCTTCTTCTTGCCGACTAAGATAGACCTGAGTCAAACCAAAGCCATCAGTCATTATGTAAGAATAGATGTCACTTAATTTATACAGTGCATATGTGCACTTCGGCATTTCTGATTTCTTCTAATCTAATAAGGTCTGCACAGGATGATTATGCAATTGAAAACTTATCTGACAGTCTGAATTGGCCTAATGTATCAAAGTCCATCTGATTAAAATAAATAAATTCATAAATTTAATGTTTATATTTAACAAAGCATGTGACGGCTTGTAAAATGAGACCTGTAACAGACACCTGATCATTCAAATTTGGCATACCACAGCCATCTCTGTTACACTTGCTGTCTGCAGCCGTCACATCTGCACTCATCTAAAGAATGAACTGTGGCTGCAGTTATGTGCCAATAGCAGGGCTCAGTCTAGTCTAGTCATGTTAATGAACTGCATACCAGTGGTTTCTGCATATTTCTGCAGCAGTGCAAAGCAGGTGACACTGCCACAAAATTGAGAATTTTAAAAAATCCATACAGTTAAGCCTGACTGGCTCCAAACAGAATCAGGCAAACTGTTAAGGATTACTGCACAGTGCTGTGTCCACTGAAGAAAAGCTTTGGCAGAGCCTGACTTTGTGACCACAGCAGGACTGGACTTGGACCAACATTGCATCTAGTATTACTACTGGTAGTACTACAATCTTCAAAGTTAAAACCTTATTGACAAGCTAAGTAGTTCTATGAGTAATACTAAATACCAGTGTCAAAATTAAGAAAATATTGGAGAGATCAGTTTTAAATGAAAATAGAGTTAATGTTTTTCCCTCAAATGTTTTTCCACACCTCAATAATGATGATAATGATATCATTATTTCTCATAAAGTAAGTAAAAAATTAAAGTTCCTGGTTCTGAGATGGTAGCCATGTGTTTATTGCCCTTCAGAATTATCACAGGTACTTTATTTCCCCCAAGTTAAGGCAAGTAATGAGCTTTATTCGTTGCTCAGAGAATCAAAAGTGACATCATTTCAAAAGGAGTTTTTGGTGTGTTTGTTTTTCTTTTGGCAGTATGAGAGACCTAATTTCTGAAAATGTGGATATTGTGGCTGTCAGTATTTTTTATACAAAGCTAGTCCTCTGAATGTTTCTTTCCTAAAAATTTAGCTTGAATTCATTATAGCGGCTTCTGATCATGAGGCTTATGAGACATTCCTTGGAGATGGTTTGTGCAGCATATTATTGCCTCTTGGATTTGAAAGTATAATGCATAATACTTCTCCCTGGAATAAGCACTACAAAATACACTCATAACATGCAATTGCAGATAACAAGCCAGTTAAAGTCTCAGTGTCCTACAGGAACCTAACCTTGAATTTCCACAAAGTCAGTCTCTCATGAATGAAGAAAAATTGTAACATTAACTTTATTATTATTATTGTTATTATCTCCACCAGGAGATTATGTGTTTTGTCAGGTGTGTGTGTGTGTGTGTGTGTGTGTGTGTGTGTGTGTGTGTGTGTGTCTCCACGGCTAATCTTGCAAACTACTCGGCCTATCAGCCTAATTTTTGTTTGTGCACAGTTATGACTGTATGATGAAGAACCTCTTGTGGTCAAAGTGCTTCAAAAACTTTGAAAAACGTTTGTTCTCAGGACATCCACTTCTCACTCCACTAATTGTCTACTTTGCTCAACCATTATTGCTCTCTCACTATCTGTCCACTAGCTTAGCACTAGTTTTTGTTTTGTTTTGTTTTGTTCTTACCCTATTGGGTCTGTGTTCAACATGGTTGAAAAAATCCAGGACATGTTTTTTGTTTTCTGGGCGAGTTCATAAAACACACTGCTGATGAAGAAAGTCAACAGAACACACAGCAGACAAACAGGAGAACAACACTGTAAAAATATCAGAGGCTAATGCAATCTCTCAGCAAGCGTCTGTTAAAATAGGCTAAATAGCCTGATACTTCACGACTGTAAAAAATGAAGTGTAAAACAGCCGTTACTCTTTCATATGTCAGCAGACTAGTTTGCCTAATCTTCTCGGGTCTTTGGAGGCGGGACAAGATCAAAGGGATCATGGAAAACCCCTCTGACCCTCTCTACAACGAGTTGTGGCACAAAGCAATAACAACTATCCACTTTTTAGAAGTGTCCTGACACACACGCCTTGTGGAGATCTGCTCTCTACTGGGTGCACTCTTCTAGTTATTATTATTATGTATTTCAGTTGATAGTCATATTTTTACACACAGCAGACAAGGTCAGCTGGCAGTGACAGTAAATACATTTTTAAAAAACTGAAAACAGTGTTTGTGCAGGTCAGCGCACAAACCCTATTGTGTGTCCGTGTGTGTGTGTGTGTGTCAGCAGGTCTTATTCACAGGACAGGAGGTTGACCTCTCACTGATCCAAGCTTAATTCACTTAAATTATGCTTTATCAGCTGTCTCATGTCTCAGTAATCGAGAACTGAAACAGATGGATTGGTTTTGAATATCCGTTTTGTTTCATGTCATATAAACTTTGTTTACAGCTGCCACATGAAAGCAGATTGTTTTCGCTGCACTGTATTTCACACAAGCGGAAAGAAGCAAAATGGAATCTAATGTTTTTGTGCCGCGTCTCATTTCATATCTCGAAGAAAAGAGACTGTCAGATTTCAGAGATATGAATAAAGGCTTATCAACAAATCTTTTATTTATGCTGACTCTCTGGGACTCAGGCTCATACCGTTTTGTTATAGACCCATGAAAAGTTGGCCATTGAGTAAATAAAGCCTGTAATAAAGTGTCATGTAGCGTTGTTTCAGAGGAACTGACATTGAACTGTATTGTTTTTTGCAGTGTCCAGTGTGTTCGCTCTGGTGGCTCTCTACACAGAAAGGCAGCTGTCAATGGTGAGTTGATGAGCACTGGCTGCCTATAAAGCGCTGGCATTTCACTGTTGATGAATCCAGAGCGCCCTCACACAACCCCAGTTTGTTTACGCACCACCCTATCAGGGCGTTCACAGTTCACTGTGGGAACGGAGTCAAGGTACAGGTGTGGCATTAATGCTCGTGAATGAGCAGGATTGAACAGCTTGAACAGCCTTTATATTTACATACTGTGTGCACAGGAGAAATTATTATTACAGTTAATCAATGCCCCCAGGATGTTATGATAAATGCTGGAATTTGTTTCAACATCAACTGTACATGTTGGGAATATTCATATATGATTTTGACCACCATAACTCAAACTGTGGTTCTGATCTTTTAGCTGTCCTGTCCCTGTCACTGTTTGTATAAAAAAAAAACAATGAATGAAACAATGAACTAAAATCTTCAGTGCATTAAGTCACAATGTAAACAAGTTTGTACCATAGTTGTAAATGGGGCATTTAAGTGCAGTTGCAGATTCAATGTAGGAACTTCCTTTCTTTCTCCATCCAGGGTTCATTTAGTGAAACTGTGGGGTTGCTGATCCATTGTATTAACCTGTCAGTCATCCTAATCTTTCCTGCTGCTGTGGTCCTATTGGTCCCCTCCATAACGCCAGGTAAAATGATATTTACTGTTAACAGATTAACTCTCTGCAGCCTTACCACTAACTAACTACATACTGCATACAACTACCATACAGTCCACTGTTCGAGCCTAAACAGTTGTATTTCGTCTGCTGTGGTACAGCTGTTTTGCTCTATGACTCCATATAGATAAAAGTTGTTCATTCAGACGTCTCACAGACCTAACTAACATCAGGGTGGCATCAGCTTGAATTTTTAAGCCGGTCACCCACATTTGTCAAATTCTCCTGTAGAGCTGCTCCTTACAGTATTGTAGTCATAGCGTAGTAAATTAAGTGTGTTTGTGTGTGTGTGAGAAAGAGAGTGAGTGAGAGGGGCAGTCCCTTCCGGCCATGAGGTCTTGGCTGTAGATAACAAAACGTTCATAGCTATCTTCCCTGGCTAAGAATCAGTGAGTGAAGTTCTTCCAGCCTCCTCCATGACTTTAAACTCTGACTTGACCATTAAAGGATGATTCCACTTTGTGTCAGCCTTATTGATTTACTGTAACTGGAACTACCTGTTAAATGAGCTGCCATAACTACCAGTACCACAAGCATGCACATTTTTTTATTTACATTCTTAGCGGTGTGTGGCTCACAATCCAGAGAGATGACTTGATTTTGCAAGTTTCCGGGTTGCAGCAATAAAATAAACAATCATCACCATTCAGTTTTCATGAATTCCATGCAAAAAATTTACATGCTCATGGCACTAAAGAATTGTTGTTTGTGTTTCCAACAGAATTGGCTTTTCTGACAGTTTTGGAAAAGGTAATATGTAGGAAAGTATTACATGAATTTCTAGAAATTACACAAAACTGTTAATGTAAACTTTAAAGAAGGTGTCTCTAAAGAAAATGTACCTCGGAAACATGCACTGTGACCATCTTTCCCTTCTGACAACTAAAATGTGCTCTCTGTGGTTGAATAATGCCAGAGCAGTTTATAGATACATACAACCTGGTTATAGTTGTACTTTTTGGGTCATTATGTATTCTTACCACAAATATCACTAGTAAATACCATCTAATACCTACTGTAAAAGCAAGAACTGACAGTTTTTCCTCATAGTGCAGACCAAATGTATAAATCTTAATACATTTAGTTATATTCAGGAATAGCAAACATTATTCCTTCTATGAATAGAAAATAAAGGTATAAAAGGACAGTCATACCAGCATCTGACCAGTTCCATGGTGTGGTAAAAGAAGGCTCTTATACAGTGTCATAATTGCTGTCTGTTAGTGCTAATGGAGCCAGTTGGTCATGACTGGATTACATCCAATTGCTGATGAGAGGAGAGGAGAAGAGGAGAGGAGGGGGGAGAGGAGAGGAGCAGGGTAAGAGAGCTGCCAAGGTGGGCATGGTTTACAGTACAGGGTCGTCCAAGGGTCACTTTCTCCTGTCTTCATCAGGCTGCCTGACAGAAAACATGGCCGCCTTCCACAGACCACACAACACACCCGATGATAAATGGTGATACTGTACAATACATAATGTACTGGTGCACTGTTTTATTTTTTTATTTATTTTTTGTTTTTTGAATGAAAATACTTGAAAGGTTTAATTCCAAAACCCCGTACATCAATTTTTAAAAAGAAAAAAAAGCTACCTGATGTGCATCCTTTAATATTTAACAAAAGCAATTATTATCTTCAAAAAGCTCAGTCTTTGATAAATAAAAGGCTTAAGCTAACTAATTACATTCAGCAACAATCCATAGTAAAATTTATCATCATATCAGCAATCATTTTGTCAGATGCATCTTTCCAAATAGTCTAATTTTGAAGTGGAGCTTTTATCTTCTTTTAAGATTACATTTTCAACAAATCAGGGATAGGCAAAAATAGATGCAGCTACAAATCGCAGTGTTTTTGTGACTTTTTTTTTCATGCTGACCCTGAAATTATATTTTGTCTGGACTGAGGCCATAGTTTTTATTTTATGCAGACTGAAGAAAAAGTGGCAAGTGACTTATTCAGACTCTGTGAATCAGCTTTTTTCCATTGTCCAGTTTAATCCAAAATCACAACAAACCATAATATCCAATGCCAATACTTACAGAGTCACAATGCATATAAAATCAGCACTCAGTGAATTGCATCATATCTGGAGGCTCAAGCCAGTTCCAGTCCCCACAAAAATGCATACTCTTGTGATGGATTTTGAACCAGCAGCTTTTGAGTTAGTAGCCAGCCTCTTTTCCCCGAGGCCAGCCTGCCACCTGTATGCTAAATGTAGAATGTAGGACTTCTATCATGGCTATAATTGGCCATCTCTGCCATTGTGTCCATAACTTGTAATGAACTTGAAAAGTTAAAACCGTTAACTGCCAAGGTCACATCTGTCATTTAGCCCACAAAAACACAGCAGGAGTATTTTATGTCGTTAAGGTAATATATTTAGCTCAGATAACAGCAAGATTTTTGGCATAGCCTCATTCCTTAGACCTTTATTCTAAGTTCCAGTTGGGACGGATCTCATTTTACCCCAATTATGAGACAGATGGTTAGTTTAGAGTGTATAGTGTATAACTGTGTTAATGATATTTTGGTTGTCATTGCTCTTGAATTTAACAGCAAGAGGGTTTGGGGGCTTTGTTTGAGACATGAATTCTTGCAAGTGCAATCCGTTCTCATTATAACAGGCTTGCTGTGTTGCTTCCATCTCCTTCTCTTTGTCTTTTCCATTCACTTCATTATCACTGCTCCTCTCCTCCTCTCCTCCTCTCTCCTCTCCTCTCCTTCTTCTCTCCTCTGCTCTCATCTGTTCTCTCGCTGGGAGGTGAAGGAGTAAAGGAGTCACTCCATCTGTCTGTCTGTTCTCTTCTCAGCGCCGCTGTTCACACAGGAAGGGCAACAACAGAGGGCAGGTGTGTGTGTGTGTAGGGGTGTGTGTGTGTGTGTGTGTGTGTGTGTGTGTGTGACAGGAACTATCAGTTGGACAGACTTGCAACCAGTATTTAGCCTGAAGTGCAGTGGAAGAATGTGATACAAAGCTTATTTTCACATTTTATTGAATTTCGTTTGAGAGATGGTGGTGGGGGAGCTGTTAGCTACTGTCTACTGCCATTATTTCATTATTTCCGCTGCCTTTGATGTGCTTGACTGTGTACACATCTGCTGTATAAGAAGGGATTTCTTATGATTTCTAGGCTGGGAATTTCAAAATAGCAAAATTGGTGAATGAAAACACAAAGCAGTGAGAAATTACAACACAAACCAGCGGGTTGAGGAGGTCTGTGTGCATTTCTACCCTTAGCAATCTAAAATCTCCTAATGCCTATTACATTACAGAGTTATCAGTGCTTTCTAAGGTGCTGTGTATCTCTGCTGAAGTCACTGATTCAATGCATCCAAGGTAGATATTAGGCAGCCCACAGTCGAACACGATTCAATTCAGCCCTGTCTTGATGCAATCTGATGCAGTGCAATACAGTGGGTTTCAATGTAATGCAGTTATGTGTGAGGAAGAGATGTAGATTAAAATGGTCTCCTTCACAAATTGACGATGACATCCTGCAGCGTGTGCAGCAGGTGTGCAAACCCCTCATCCTCCACCGTGCCATACCATGCAGATCCTTAAACTTAACGAGTGCAAAATAGCTCTATTAATCCGTTTTGACCATGCACAGCTGCTGGCCGAGTGCAACATTGTACAGCATTTTAATACCTTTTAACCTTTATACCTTTTTGTTTTATGTAATTTTTCACTGATGCCTACTGCTAGCCACAGGTGAGGAAGGACAAGCAAGGACACACCCAAAATGAGTCCAAGGCATCTCTCAGAATATGGGTCACGAGATTAGTGCCTCTTGCTTGGCAGGTTTTGCATATCGCCACAGTTTTGCCATAAAACGAGAGGACGGTCCACTCCTGCAGTATACTGAATATTAGTTTGCTGTCGTATGTCAACTTTTGTGCCGTGCAAAATTTAGCCAGTTGCACTGACAAAAAGCATGAAATAAACATGCAATTTGTCAGATGGATGATGAGAACCATGCAGACTCTACCATAAAATGTGCTTATTGCATGTTTTTTGTCAGTGGAGCCTAGAAGGTGCTCATTCAGGCTACCCTCTGAAATTTTACACAGTGTACCTTTTTTTTGTATGGGCAGAGGTGCATGAAAAGTAGAGAGTTTGTTTTCTTTTAGCGAGGTATGTTAAGACGTAACATGAACCTTCCCTGGCCTGACAGCGCTGGCAGAGAGCGGAGTTTGCACTTGGAGGGAGCACCGCTGAAAAGACACGACTCACTGTTGATAAAAGGGCTGCGTTCCCCTTTAATTCTGCCACATCAGTTTGAATCAGCGAATCATTACATCCCCGATATTTCAGAGTCTGTTGACAGCAAATACAACAAATGACACAGAATCAGTATAGCTAAGATAATGACAGGGTTTAAACAGCAGATGTTTAGATTTGGTTCACAGACAATCTGACAATTTCATGATTTGGATGGGACTTTATGAGAGGGAGAGGGCTGTGTACCCCCCTGGCATGTGTTTCCAGTTTAGCCCCGCCTCCCTGTGTGTTCCTATGATCACTATCTCGCTGTCTAGAAGCCATATTGAGCCAGAGAGACAGATGGTTAATGGATAAGATCTGCTATGGTCTGATGCCAGGTGTGCTGACCTCTACCTCACCCTGTTGGTGCACCAGTGAGTTTTTGTGCGTGTGTGTGTGTGTGTGTGTGTCTGCATCTGTGTGTATGAATGTTCATCTTTGGCTTTCCGTGCATGTGCTTGTTTGTCTGTGTATACATACATGCGCACCATGCATGTTTGTTTGCCTATCTGTTCTGTGTGACTCTGTGTGTGTGTGTGTGTGTGTGTGTGTGTGTGTGTGTGTGAGTGAGTGAGTGAATGAGTGAATGCATGTTTGTGTGAGTGAATGTGTGTACCTCCGTCCTCTCTGTCCAGCATGATCTGTTTCCATCTAGCATATGGTGACTATTGATAAAGCCCTGGTAGGCAAACTGCTCATTTGGCCTGTGTGTGTGTGTGTGTGTGTGTGTGTGTGTGTGTGTGTGTGTGTGTGCGTGTGTGCGTGCGCAATTGGCAAAATATGTTGATTAATCTCACATCAAAGCATCTTTTATATTGACCGACAAACACAAACACTGAAACACACACACACACACACACACACACCCACAGAACTACACTGGTAAACAACATAGTGACTATATTATCATGTCCTTGGCATAGTTAGACTGCTCTCAAGCTGAGTTGTGATGATTTATTTTAGTAGGCCTGCTTTGCTGTTTGTT